>BLKM01000461.1:262328-272776 GCA_013340265.1 Coptotermes formosanus | reverse complement strand
CGTTATTAGCCAAGTTACACCTGTGAGTTATACTACACATCAGCAATAACAGCCAAACTGCTGGCTCACTTTGTAACACTCCTGAGATGTATTTACGATGTACTTTGTTTGCAGCCTTTCCCACAGTGATCATCCTGACAATGGTATCTTGTGGTTTTCCTTACTCCCTCGAAGTGGATGCTGGGATAGTACATTGGCCATAATCACTTCCTCTCAAATACTTTCAAGATTATAAGATGTTATCATTGGATACTAAACAACCTACACAGCTCAGAAATTAACATAAAATAATCTATGACCCACTGTTGAAATGTTACCATTAAACAGAAGAAACAGCAAAACTGTGCCATGTCGCTTCATGGAAAATGAATCACAGTTTCCAATGTGAATAAAATTGACAATAACTAAAACAATTTATGAAAGATATGTAACTTGGTGCAGAGATTACATGCCCAGAACAAAGTTACTGCATACTGTTGTTCAATGACATGACATAAGAAGTTCAAATTTTGTTTTGTATCAGGGTAGCACCAACTTATAGTCTCCCTTTTATGAGTATGAACATACAGGACTGTAAAGTACTTTGGTTTAATGCTAGCCCATTTTGGAGAATTATAAAGTCACATATAATTTCATTTGCAAATAAATTTCTGTCCCATTTGTTACAGGCAGAGGCAGTTAGTCTGAGATCTTACTCCTGAATCTTTTCTTCACATTCAACACATCTGTAACCAAGTACTACTACTGAAATGAAATACCATGAAGATAATAAAAATAAAATAAATAAATAAATAAAGGACGTTATAGAACAAAAACGTCAGACAGAGAATGAATATAATACAAAACTGTCTGCTGTTATGAAATAATCTGTTCAAAATAGATCTACACAGCCATCCTGTCATCCTTCCTGATTTTCCACAGAGAAATAGGCCACATTTAAAAATAGGGAAACAAAGAGAATCACACAAAGCCATGACGGAATTCTTTCAACTAGCAATCCATGCTACACTCTTACAAACACCAATGAACTCTGTAGTTCCATAATAGTTGAGAAATTTCTGCAGTATCTATGAAAATATCAGCTACTCCAAGACTCTGCATCATGCAGTTAGTTAAGAATGTTACCACCAGGAACATTACTCAGAAAATTCCAGAGCATTTATATAGTGTTTTGAGTGTTAAGAAATGCCTCAATATAAGTATCTCTGAGATGTCAAGACACACACATTCTTCCGTTTTACTCCATCTTTGTCATTTCAGTCATGAAAGGCTTCACAGTATGTACCTCAGAGAGCACAGTATGCTTACATTAGAAAGACCAATTGGGAAATTCTGTACAGGAAAACAATCACTGTTTATTGTAATAATGATAATAATTGATAATAATTGTAAGGATACAAACACTGTTTTGGAAGAATGCAGAGGGTTTTTTTTAGTCTGGTAGTACATGTACCAATACTAGTCTTTAAAGGATTACAATTTGTGTTATTCAAGACAGTTGAGCCAACTTGCTTAAAAAGAAGCAGTATTGAACTAAATCATAACAATAATTACCACTTTTAATAAAGTAATGGACATGTAATAGTATGGATACTCATTACAATCTTATAGATATCTAAGTAAGTTTTGTACAGCTGTTTCTACACTTTGTAATACATTACATGGCCTATTTCTTCCTCTTCATTTGGAGTTTCGCAGTACTATTAGAAAATGTATGTTGGCTATAAATACTGAAAATGCAGTACAGTGGGAACTCAAATAATGGAACATTTCACATGTAAGCAAAGTGCTGTACGTGGCACATCTTAAGAACCAGGTCAGCAGTGTCACACTGCTGCAAATCAATACTGCTCACAAGCAATGAGACTGTTATTACAAGATTTTATTATCTGCCTTGAAAAATGTTCTTCCCACATTTTAATACACACATACAAGTTTCTACATCTTGTTATTTCATGAAGTGTGTGTATGATCTTTGGAATTCCTCACAAATTGTGTTTAAAAATTTTACAACCAATATTTTTTCATTAATATTTTTATTTTTTTCTGAAGAAAAAATACCTGTCACACACAACGGACAACAAGCAACAATTTACCTGGAGAAAGTCTATTTCTACAATGGAGGACATTTATAGCAGTCTTCTTTGTCATGTTTACACTCATACTCCCAGAAGAGCACAAGGATTTTTCATTGCCTGAGAAATTATTTCAGCTGTTAAAAATGATGAAATCATATTGAACAATGATCAATAAAAGTCACTGTATTTAGGATGAATGTCACTTGTTGTATTCATACTCTTCTAGTACTGAAAACACAAATACTATGAGGGGAAATTGCAACTGGAATGAAGAACAGTGGAAAGTTAATTCAAACACAATTTGTTTTTAAGGTTAGAGAGCTTCAACATCTAGATGTACAAGAAGCAAATACTCGTCTCCTCCAAAAACTAAAATAATTAAATAACTCAATTACATTAATACCGTGGGCATCTACTACACTCATCCAATCATTCAGACCATTCACCTAATTCTGAAAACACTCAAGTTAGCACACTTAATATTTTCTAAAACATCTCTCTCCTGAAATAAAATTTATTTCACAGTCCAAAGTGATAACTTGTTACCACATTATGAAATCAAATATCCTCTTCATAAAGAAGTCTTCAGTCACAAAGAAATCTTTGCCTCAAATATGCATCAACTTGAGATGCATAAACACAAGCAGCAATAGTACTAAATATTACAACACGAGATCATTTAATATAAAGCTGCTCTCTCAAAACTGATCTTGGCAGTCAAATTTGTGAGTAACTGTATCAACACCATGCATTCACCACTTTTTTAATGATCCACAATTTATGTATACTGTAAGGCTTCTTCAAGATGGGACTTAGAGGGATGAAACATGCTTCATCCCATACAACCCTCACCAAATATAAAATAATGTCACCTGTCATCACATGTTAGTAGCTGTAATGTTATTACTTTATGATGGTGGAGTTATGATGGCCTTTGGATGACTGCCATTCAGCTCTCCCCATCGAGTCTCAAAGAACGATCGCATGCTGTGACCAGCCTTCCCCACTGGAGAATCGTCTTCATTAAACGTTTCACAGTTATTGAATATAAGACGCACATCTGCACAGAATTCTTCCCTTGATTTGTACCTGCAATAGGTGGGTATAATGTATCAATAATGCGCGAAAAAAGCATTCAGGAAACGGAATAATGAGGAATTTCATAATCTGTAATCTTCATTGAGATGATCACGTTAGGGGGAATGCGACAGGTGCAGCATACATGCAGCCATGATAAAGGCATAAATATTTCAGTTGCAAAACCTGTAAGGAAGAAACCATTTGGTGTACACAGACAAAGATGGCATGAGACTGCAAGTAGTTCCTGACTAACGTGGTCTTTTCTATTACAATTTCATATTAATACAATTTTAAAAGCACAGCTCTTTCACAACCTGTGTGCTTCAATTAACATGACTTATGAATGGTGACAGTACACTTTCATACATTCTGGAAGTGCCACACTAGTCTACCATGTATGTGCAGCCTATCCCAGTCACTTCTGGCCAACATGCAGAAGGCAAGAAGTGTACTGACAGTGCTGTCATAGGTGGACAAAGTAAGAAAAATGCAGAAGTTATAACATGAGCAGAAACTCAATGTGTGTACATTGTGAGAGAACAATGAAGGAATATGATCTTGCCCATGTTACTAGCTTGAATGACATGCTATTTCACACCACTTACACACGTGCTGCCAATATTACGGCAAGTTATGCTAGTCTGTATCATCTGGGAGTAGGCCAGTCACAACAGCCAAGGCCTACAAACATGTGGAGCATGGAAGCATGCTTGTGACTTGGAATGGAAACTTCTAAACTGCATGGTTGTACAGGCAAAAGCTGCAAATATTACTGAAGACTTGAAGAATTCGCTCATGAAGTCAATCTAAAATTCATGGCTGGTTCAAAAATGTACAGCAGCTTCACAAAATAAACTCTCTGAAGTATCAGCAGGTTAAGATGTCTTGGCTAATGAACAGTTTCCTGGGATATTCGGAGTTTGTTAAGCAGGCAATTATTCAACCAAGCAGGCATTCAACACAGATGAAACGAGCTTGAGTTTGGGAAAGGATGCCCAAGAACATACATCTCCTAGGATTCCAGGCAGAAAAAGACTGAGTGATGGTGATGTTAAGTAGCAACATTAATGGAAATTAGAGACTAAAACCTGTTGTTATCTGAGGTTGAATTGCAGAATCCCTCCTTAGGGTGTCTATATAAAGGAGACTCTAATGGGACAGACTGGTAACACACAAACAAGAAATAAGAAATGCACGCATAATAATACTGAAATCGATAGTATGTAAATACATGAATTTACATACTCTCAATTTCAGTGTTCAGTGACGGTGGTTCCATAACATAAACAACACATGAGTAACTATGGAACATTCAGGAGAGGTCATAAACTAAAGGGAGAGTGAAACAGCCAGTAACGAAAGCAAATAAACACAGGAAAATTACATGGAGCCTAAATGTAATGTGAGGAAATAACACATCTGGGGAGCTTATAAAACTAGGCATAACACAGCCACTCACTGAGCATCCTGCAGTTTCTTCTTTATGGTGCTCAGATCCATTGGAGTCTTTATGATCTTCCGGTATGTAGGGAACTGCTTTGTGTTCACGGGAAGCAAGAATGGCCATGCTTCATCATGTGATTCCAAATCTTCCAGCAGAATTCTGCATGGATTCAAATCCTTGGATATCTTCTTTCCTCTTTCCTTACGATTAGGGGTTGTTGGAGCAGATGGGGGAACAGAGGGGGAGGCAGCACTAGGAGTAGCAGCTGAGTTACTATCGTCTGCAAGTGTTGCCGGTGTTGCTGGGGACCTGTGATTCAGTATGAATAGCACATCATTAAATGCCAGTTGAAAATGATGTGACATGTTGAGAAAATGTACTTTGTCACATCATTATACCACATCCTGAAATGCAAGCAGCCTTAGTAATACAGTGGAAAGAGGTACCAAGGAACAGTGACTGTCAACCTTCTCTGATCCATGACTGGTAAAACAATGATGGTTTTTCTGAGAACTGGTCCAATATATGCCTCACATTGTACAGTGCACGTAGCAATCTATAAATACGATTAATACTAACGTGTCCAACATTACCCATTTTTACTACATGAATTAGCACCTTAAGTGATGCTAAGGTTTAAGGAATAACACAGTCACCCACACTGACAAATCACAAATCAAAAATTGTACGTAATGACATATGAAAGAAATTAATCTGTCTGATAACCTTCCTAAATGTACACAACAGTAAGAAATGCAACCACAGTTAACTTACCCAGTACTATGTACAGCAAGTAGTAATATTCAGTACAAACTGTTATTTGCTATTATAAATGGACAACAACAAATTTGCTACTTGTTAACCAGTAGCTTTTTAACCATCCTATAATCTTTGATGTGCATTTAATTTGCATTCCACTGACAACCTTCTGGGGTCTGTAAGTGGGTTCAAAGAATACTCTGGAAAATTAGCCCTGAGTTTTCCGCATCCCCTGATCACCTAGATACAGGCAGATGCAGGTAATGCTGAGAGGTATTCTCTGTGACAGGTGCAGGATATGCCAATTGTCTATGTGTCCTATTGTAAGTAACATGGAATGAGGTTTAAGACATGACCAAGGATCCTTTATGCAATTAATGGAGAACACTGTTCAAAGGTAACACAAACACAGTAAGTGATGACCAGGAATTTCAGCATTAACAAGGTAACTACAACAGTTGTTCGAAGTGGTAATCACCAATGTCATTGCACAATGAGCACTGACCATCACGCTCGCTTGAAAATGACATGTGTCAAATGTATGTTGTCACATGCAATGTTCCCAGCTCAAAAAGGCATGGAGATTTAGATCAGGTGAGCAAGCATGCACAAAAAGGAGGGGCACTGTGCTGCCCAATCCACTGCACAGGCAAAACAGCATTCAGATATTCTTATGCATCTATGCTGAAATGATCTGCAGCCCCAATATGTACGAACCACATCCTTTGGCAAACATCCAGCACCAGTACACTAGACAGGTCCTGTCAGGCATGCAGGAAGTATATATGGCCCCATGAAACAATCATTAGCAATGCCACACCAGACTACTGGAAAATCTATACAGGTGGATGTGGTCCTTGGTAATATGTTCTCCAGTACAGAACACTTCATCTGTGCAGAGCAAAACACAGGGGAACCAAAGCTCCTCAGCATGGCATTGAAGATACCAATGCCAGAATGTCACAGGACACATCATACACAGCTGGTAAACGCTTCAACTCTATATGGGTTGAGCTGATACACTGTTGAACAGAGTTTCAGTCATACAACACGGAACATGGAAACAGACAGGTAAACATGTAAAATGTGACACAATTTACACATTCACTGAACTTCCCATTTCCTCAATCTGATATACATCCAACGAAACATGTTACAATGAGAATGAAAGATGTGACTTTCATCTTCTTATTAGTACTTTGTGTTAACAAAGCATTAATAATTTTTTGTAAAAAAAACACTGTATATAATCTAACTACAATCACAGTCTTAGGAGCAATACTATAAAAACAAATCTGATTCTGAGCTGCATATTTAACAGACTGATACATTCAATCCCCACATAGCATTTGTGCCTCAAATACCAAGGGGGTAAAAAACTCAGAATTATTGCGTTTACAGCCACATACACGACCTAATTAACAGATAACCTTCAAAGATTATAGATGACATTTTGAGAACTTGAAATAAGAGCTGATTCTGAAGGCATAACAGTAGCAGTCTAGCAGTATGCAGTAGCATGTCATAATATGATCGAGTTCCAGAGAACACACTGATATAAACATTTTGTGCAACTGTTAGGAATTTCAATGTGTAAAATTTTATATTGTGATTAACAATATTTAAAAGGTTTACTCTGTGTACAAAGTTTTGTCATGTCAGTACTGGTCATTTTTTATTTTCTGGCTACAACAGGAGCCTAGTGGAGCTGGTCGATGGGACAATTCTGGACATAAGGTGGCAAGGGCATGGAATTTGTTTTATTACACCTGCCAATCTGCTAGAGCCTTACATGTGACTTGCTCCTAGCCTTCTGATTGTAAATTTCACTGGTTAAAAGTCATAAATGATGTGTATCAGTCCCATTCTTTACATGCCCCCCTGCCCCAAACTGAATTGGTTATTCTGATTCAAAACAATTGTGTCTGATAAACTGACTGAATGTGTTACACTTTTTACTAATGAACAACCAACCATGAAATCATCAGTCCAGTTAATATCGATAAAAAGAGGGGGGCGGGGGGGGGGGAGGGGGGTGGAATGACTATGTCAGTTCCTTACTGATAAAACTCGGAATATTCACTGTAATGATTTCTGTACCTGAGCATCTACAGGAACATGCACATGCTATTCACTACTTCACGTCCGTCTGTATCATGCATAAGGCTCATGAACATAAAATATTCTTTCCAGCAATATAAATTCATGTAACAGATGCATGTTTAGCAGATAAATTTCTGGCAAACATACAATATATGATGTGTTACATAGTCATTATGCCACTCATTATTAACATCTTCCACTGCTGATCACGTATGTAAGAATTACTACCTGTGTGATATAGCCTACAATATAGGCTGCATTAAAAGAACCTGACTTGCACAAAGTTCTGTGCACAATATATAGAAAGCAGTTGCACAAGACAGAAAGTACTGTACAAAACAGAACCTCCACCACCTCATAACACATTTTTAATGCCAGGTGTTCAGTTATCAGAGAGTATGGTTGTTACTGTTATCACTGAATAATTTAAATAATCCCTTAATTGCACAATTCAAACATCATCATATGCCACCAAGTGGAGATTAAGGTTAGGATTGGACCAATTCTTTTAAAAATTAAGATAATCACAATTCAGACACTGCCATGTGCCACTGAGTTAGGATTAAAATAAGTAGGCATGCCATATGTCCAAAAAAATTACAACATATCTGCTGAACAAGTACTCTTTAACAATCACTGTGCCATCTCTTATTGGACCAGCAGTTATGACATGCTGCTGCTGCAATGGCTGTATTACCAGTGTTCTAAGGAAATACTGTTGACACCTCTAGTTCACATTACATCTTCACTTTCTTGCAGCTGGCCAAAAAGTGTCAAATGAGTGAGCTAAAAAAAAAAGCCATACTAAGTAGTGAATTGAGGTTTCCACAGCACAGTTGATGATGAACACAGTCTTCTGGAGTATGATGCCATATTGTTTGGTAATCAGATCTGACGTTTCAGAGAAGCTTTCTGATTCAATCTTCAAGGCAGTGTTCTTGTACCACCCTGAATACAGAGGCAGCAAGCTCCTCCAGAACATCAGCAACTAATTACCACTTAACATGGCATCATAACCCAGTAGACCATAATCTTCAAATATAAAACTGTCTACAATGTTAAGCACCATGTCACAAAGGCATGTGTGTTAGAGCTCTTCACTCATTCTTAACCCCAGCACTAGATGGTGGTGTGTGGTGAGCTCCACACCCTGGCTGCATTACCCCTGCAGAGACAGCCACTGGTACCTAATATGAGGCTGGGTGGGCTCCAGAGCCACCCTGGATGCTTTGGAGAACAGACGAGTCTCCAATGAGCCACAGGTACCTACTGAATAGGAGGCTGGGTGGACTCCAAAGCCAGCCTGGATAATTTGGAGACCAGAAGAGTCTCCAATGAGCCACAAGCACCTGCTGAATAGCAGGCTGGGTGGGTTCCAGAGCCAGCCTGGATGCTTTGCAGAATAGAAGAGTGTAAACCCTGCTGGAAATCAAATCTGTATTTCTCAGGCTAGGTAAACCCATTACAAAATCAAATTTAAACTGAGTGTTCAGCATACAATAACATAAAAACAGCCCTGTCTAAATAATGTAACAGGACTGTGAAAGTGCACAATGTGCACTCAACTGACATATACAGCAGAAGGAATTACATATTACATACTATAACATACTATCACATAGAAGTATTTACTGTGATAAGCTAAAATACTTTAAAAGCCTAGTCAAATAAGCTGAAAAAGTACAGTCAAATGTGGTTATAATGACATCAGTTTAAGTGACATCTCATCTATAATGTCATATATTCTGCGGTAGCAATTAATTTCTCGCTGTTAACCATAACAATAAACTTCTTGGTTATAACGACACAAAATATTCAGTCCCTTTCATGAGATTATAACTAAGTTCAACTGTATTTATGCACTTGTGTAAACCACTATATTAATTTCTGTGGTGAGGAAGCCTCATTTACTGATCATGAAGAGTAAGAAACTTCAGCAGTACTCACATATATGTGTAGAAAATCAGTGTTGACTGTTTAGTAACTTCACAAGTAATGCTTATAGGACAAATAGTCTATTGGGCATAAAATGTATTTAAGTTTTTCCAAAACGTCTGAAACATCTTTCACTGCAGTGAACATTAGAGGAGCTACACCTGAGACACACACAGAAGTGCATGTAAATCTTCCAGTACAGTGCCATTATTTTTGTTGAGTTTTATCCAAAAATGTTATATGTCAAATTTTAGTAAAATCTCAATTTAAAATTTCATGAAACTCTCATAAGTGGTTCCTGAACTTCTTCATTCATACAGATGCACAGACAGACAGACAGACAAAATAATTTCAACTGGCACTCCATAGTGCTTTGATTGCTCCTCAAAGGTGGTAACATACCATGTAAAGCAAGTGTGTGAGAACAAACAGGTGCTTAGCGTTCGTGCAAAATTTAGCTTACTCTGCTGTCCCGTATGTCACCAGGGCAACCACAATTTCTGCACCTGCCTTCTTTCTCTCTTTTTATAGAGTGTTACATTATGACTCTGCAAATTGCTAAGAATACCTAGCATCTCACACACCTTTCATGTGAAGCTCTTTGTTGTCTCTAAGCATTATTTAAAAAGAGGGTATAAATTACTAAATATGTGAGGCTGTACCTGTCTGTCCATCTGCATGTTGAATTACTTAAACTACTAAACAGCACACTTGAATTAAATTTGGAACTGTGAAGCTACATTAAAAGATGCAGTGTGAATTCAATTTTAGCTTCAAATGGTCAAATACGAATCCCACTTTACATAACACTCATAATGAACTTCAGTGAATTTCTTGGAAATGACAGGATATCGTCTCCACTGTCCACGTGGGTGATGCTGTGAAATTCATTTACAAGGTGGTGGGGCCCCAACAGGGCAGATTCTGTCAATGTACTGAAAAGGAGCACATAAATGTTGTCTTGAATACCTGAGTAACTGGCCCTTCAAACCAGCCAAATTAAACCAAAATCTCAATGGTTCAACAACACTTGACACAGGTTAACTGAA
>BLKM01000461.1:218834-261929 GCA_013340265.1 Coptotermes formosanus | reverse complement strand
TGGCCAGTTACTGGTGGATATACACATGGAAGTGCATAACAAAACCAAAAGATGTTTTTAACAACACAGGCAACGTATGTATAAATGTAACATTGAGCCATGTTCATGTAACAACTGTTGCTGTGGAAAAGCAATCAGTATTACACAATCTGAGTGTGTATCTGTATCCTTAGTGCACATGTGCCGTTTTATACTGTCCTCTGCAGCCAGTCAAGCTCTACCATATTTTTCCACATTATCTCATAAACAGCACGATTTTGACAAAAGAGATATTGAACATAAAATGTGTGTTTCAGTTTCCCCTACAACTTTTGTCTAAACCAATTCTCATTCTAGAAGAACTGAGCAAGATATTATCATAAATGTACATAGGTCTTCATGTGAAGTAACAGTTATTCTTGTCAGATTCTAATCAAACTTGAATTTTCTAGACAGACTCTTGAAAAATACTCAACCATCATATTTCATAAAAACTCCACCCAGTGGGAGCCAAGTTGTTCCATGTGGACAGACAGATGGATGTACAGACATGACATAGCTAATAATCACTTTTTGCAATTTTGCATACAAGCCTAAAAATGTGACTAAAAATGATACCTTATCCCTTCCCTGCACACATATTACATTTAACAGCAGTGGATAAGACTACAAGCCTACATCATTTCAGACTGCCATCTGCTGGGTTGCGACAATGTTTGTAGGTGGACACAGATGATCCAGAGAGACATGCTGCTCCAGTATTCAGGGCTGAAGTGACCAGGCTGAGAAAGAAGGCATACTATACAGGCAAGTTGCAAGATGGTGGTCAGTCAGATCCACAGGAGGGGGAGAATCAGCAGAACCTGGTCCAGGGAAATAGAAATGATGACCAAATAAACAAAACTGGTCCCCTTTTATTCTATGAGCAAGAACCCCTGGCACTTATCTGACAGAAAACTGGGTGGGAGCAAGCCATTTTGAATGTGATGGAAAAACTCTAGCTCTCCCATCAGGGCTTCAAACTTAGCCTTCAGCCCAAAGCAGGTCACGTAAAGACTAACACACATAATGAAATGAATTACAGAAAATAAATGACAAGACGCATAATCCATGGCACCAGGTAACATTTTTGTTTCTGCAGCATTTACTGCTGAGAAAAACAAACCAACCACATTTTGAATTAAATGAATTTCCTTTTCTACCAAACAAAAAGCAAACACAGCACAGAAAAGAAACCAGGAACAAGTAAGGAACAAATGGGTGCACTGTAACACCAACATGACTGCAAAAGAAATTTTTAGGCTGGCGTACTCCATTTAGACTCACGTTGCAGGAGGGGGCTGGTCACTGTTCTCAGCATCCTTTGATTTGGGGTGTGCTGTTGAGCGTCGTCCACTACCACGCTTCTTGGGCTGTTTTGCCTGGCATGTTGGACAGTACCACTTCCCTCTTGGCACCTATCAAACCACAGACAAGTTTAATTCACTATGTGCATAGATAAATACCACAAAAATACCAAAAATATGGATATGAATTAAGATTAATTAAGCAATAATGTGGCATGTCCGAGGTTACAGAAAACTATCGTCTTTACACAGGACATCTTATTGTGATACAAAAATGACAATGCAGAAACAAGGGCAGTCAATCACAACAGTGCTTACTACAAGAGCACTGTGCCATGTATAGTAACTGCATACAGTAGACTGCTCTAGTACACTGCATACAAGGCAGACATAATCAGCATCCACACATATATCAAGCAAGGCCTCTCAACTGCGAAAGGTAAATGTATTCGTAAAATAACTGGAAATTCATACCATACCTGCATAATTTACTGCAGAAACATCATCCATATGTATGACAGCTCTCAAAATGCCTGCAGCTTCAGCAGTTTCACTCAAAATTAAACTTATACCTTTCTTAGTATTTTTTATCTTTATGTAGCTAAATGCAGTCAAAACAACTTATTGCTCTTCACTTCTGTGCATTATAAAACATTCCCACACAAAACATAACTTTAGCAAGGACACAGTATCATACTGCAAATCAAACTCCTTGATTATGCTGCAGTATAAATCTCAGAACTTGAACACACACTTTGTGTTACCACAATAACAAAGAAAAATTAAAACTGTTAACAGTATTTTATAATGTAGTGTTACCATATGGGAAAGGGTTATTGGCAGCAGGGCAACAGTAATAAAAAGGACAACATTTTATTACTGTTGTTACTGTTAGAGCAAAATTGAAAATTTTCATTCATTTTACTTTAACTACCATCTTACACAAGAAATGTAATTAAATTAAAAACCAGGATACTAAGAAAACAGAAATGGAAAAGATAACTTTGTATGTGTGAAACCATTGACGTAAAAGCATAGAAGACACAGTGTATTTTCTAACAGTCAGATAAGCCATGTTTATTATTCAGTTCAGGAAATGGAGCATCTTTTCTTCATTCCAAAACGCTAAAGACTGACATATAATTAAATTATCCTTCTGGTAGCATACCACAAATAGCAAACATCACTGCCACCAAAGCTCACTACTTGACACATCACTCAGCCAGTTCCATCTACCTTTCGCCCTCCACAATTAGATCACAAGTAAAGTAAAATAAAGCTGACCCTGTGCAAACCATGAAGACATGAGGGAGTGCAATAGAGCACAACTCACTCTTAACCTTGGCACTAGATGGACGTATGGTCAGCTTCAAGCCCTGGAAAAAGAGCCCCTGGTGCACACTGAACATAAGACTGGGTGGGCCTTGGAGTTGGCCTGGACACTTAGAAGAAAAGAAAAATCTCTTGCGCCCGCCAGGAATGATTTCTTGATTCCTTGGCTGTCTATCCTACAGCTTAGTCACTACACTGGTAAAGCTAACCTGGCTCCCAGCTCCACAAGATCCATTTTAACATCATCTTCTGATCCCTGTCTCAAGCTTCAAAAGGGCCACATCTTTTAGAACTAAAACTGTGTGCAGGAACACTTGTCATCTTGTCTTGAACTGGGTCTCTCTATCTATCTCAGTGCCTTTTGCAAAGAGATCATTCTAGCCTGTCACTGAGCATGTGATACTGAGACACTACCAACTTCTCCTTTATTTCAATCATCCCTCTGTGTCAAACAGCCTTCTTAGTGCAATCAAGACCAATAAAATGAAATCAACGTCTCACCAGAAGCTAAGCATTACAATTATGAATAGAATACAAGCATAAATAGTTTGTGTTGCATACAGTTAACCCTTTAAAGACAAAAAGACAAAATGCACTCTGTGGAAAGAATGCAGCTTATTTATATTGTAAACATGGTGGTGAGTTTTAAAGGGTTAACAAAACTGTAAATGGCGCATCCCATAATGGGCTTCATAGTACACAAAACTTGCAACAGCGTTCTTTGAAGTTTATTAAGTTTCTGTAAAATAACAAAATGCATATGACTGAAGGCCAACCATACAGACTATATATGGTTTATGGGCTACATGTAAAAGTGGACGTACAGCTTCACACATCAACATCACTGAAAACTGGAATTGCCCAAAAACTGTTAGCACAAGTCTTCCACATCAAATTTCAACATCACCTGTGAAGACCTTTAGGGAATACACTGAAAAATCCACTTACAGACTTTTTTAAAAATACTTCATTATGAATCAAAATGCCTAAAAATTCAACATGCCATAAAACTTTCAGTGAAAAACTATGACTAAATTCTACAAAATCTGTGAAAGCTTATGGGATACACGGAAAAGTCCATTTATGGGTTTGTGTAAAATAGTGTTTGTTATGGATCAGTATGGCTGAATATCAGGTAAAGGCCTTCAATGTCTCTTACATAAACTAGGCTTTATCATGGATTAATGAAGTTTAAAACGGGAACTACCTGAAAAAACTGGGAGAATCTGCAGTGTCACATTTTACGAATGCGCACAACACGGCTTACGGGACAAAAAGAAAGGCCTATTTATGGTCTTATGTAAAGTGTGTTAAGTAAATTAAGCTTTATCATGAACCAATATGGCCGAAAATAAAAACTGCTTGACAACTTGCAGCAAAAGTCTCCACCATATTAAAATTAAATCTTTGCAGCCATATAACCACAGATTCTATATGAATGCTTGGACAGACAGACATGACCTCTACATATGGTGTTATTTCTTTCTAAAAAATAAAAATGCCAAAAAATAGCATACCTATTCATTACCCTAATTTTTTACAACTTTACTTAACAATGCAACATACAGTGGGTGCTATATGTAAAATCTGATTTAAAATTACATCTCTGCACCTTGTCTACAGAGATTGTTGACATGTTTTATATGACTCCCAGGGCAAACAGAAATTATTTCCCTAAATGGCATTAACCCTGTGGTCTTTGTAATGCAGATGGTGCTTGCTGTGATGCAGGAAAATAATGTTTATTTACAAAAACTTCAAGCTTCAGAAGCTAAAGGAATATTGCGTGTGTGTGTGTCTTTGCATCTTTAATTCTTTGCCATAAATAACACTAAACTGGTGGCCCCCCCCAAAATGCACGCACACATGCACACGCACACACACACGCACGTGCGCGCACACACACACACACACACACAAACCACCTCATGCAGGTTTCTAGAATTCTGTCTGGCAATGGAATCACTTGCACCTGTTGTTTTCATTATGTCTTTGGCATAACGTAAGAAATGTGGTAGCACCAGAATATCAGTCTTTCAATCTGACCAACAAACCATAAAAATTACATATGACATTATAAATGGAGACGCAACACAAAGATTTCTAAAAAAATTCTGCAGGAAATGTTTAGTATGTAATTACACAATTACAAACATAGCTATGTTGTAAGCATACTGGTTAACAGCACTAGTGAGAATTATGTACAGAAATGGGTTCTAACTTGCATGATTACTTTGCACATCGGGCTAGATATAGCATATAGACTAAAGAACAGTGAAGGCTAATTGACATATTAAGTGAGATCTGTGGTTCTCACATCAATATCAGGCTTACATCTTCTGACATACGGATGGAGCCATACAGTTTGGTGGAAAGGTATCATCTACCGAACTACACTTCCATTAAAGATTTCAGAATTTCTTGTTATGTTACTGTCACCTTCCCTATACTAGTAATCAGGTCTATGGCACTGCACTCACCCATACTGCTAGTGTTAGCTGTTTTACCTTAGCAAGAGGTGGTTGGAGACAATCAGTGTGGTACGCTCGAGGACAGAGATCACACATCACCAAGTTCTTGCCAACTTTCTTCCCACACACAATGCAGTTCCTCTCACCAGTAGCCTTGTTCATGCACTCATAACAATACCTGAAATAATCAACCAGTCTCACACCGCAATGCATGTGGCAACTCCATGTCAAGTCTGCATAATCTCTCCCTGTACAACAAAACTCACACTTCAGTTTAAACAGCACTGAATTTAAGTCTACATAGTGAATGAAATGAATGTGTAAATGAGGCGGTTCTGTTTTAACTGTTTCATCTGACCATGTAAGTACTTAAATAACTTACCATATATAACTACGAAGTACATAAACTCTGCTAATAGTGATTTACTATAATAAATTATGACAATAACTACAACAAAGAACTACAAACAGAATAAATGTGTGCCTTGACGGTTAGTTACAATAAATGCCAGATCACACACACAAAATTGGACAAGATCAAATCTTTTAAAAAAGAGTCAAAATCCTTTCTGTTACGAGTATTTTATTTAATGGAAGCATTTATGGCATACTAATTGCATCTGGATTGTACGAGTATGTGAGACATAGCTCTCTCTGTTTTAATTAGAAATAATATGCTATTTTATTTTATTTTATTGTTTTAATGTTAATGTATTGTGAGTTGAGTCATTGTGATATATAACTTGTAAATGATTTTGATATTATGTATATGTAAGTTGTGAATTGATTTTGACCTGTCTAATGTCACATGTGTGACTAAGTAGACTGAACGAATAAACTAAACTAAACTAACTAAACTATACCAAATTAAACTGAATTTATTTTCAGTTTGTTCCGATTCAGACATTGACACAACAGGCAGAATAATAAGAAGTAGGGACTGCCTGTCCAAGTGATGCACAGTATGACCCCCAAAAGTGAAGACATTGAGAAGGTTCAGCACATGGGCCTCTGACGAAGTTGTGATAGGCCCGCAAAGCCAACAGCAGATTTAAGGCAATTTTCAAAATGGTGAAAAGCCTGGGACAAATTGTGGACACTGTTCATCCACTGTCACATCTAAGATGTAAATGATACTAGAAAAAGGAGAAGGAGAAACAGAATTATCTTAATTATGTCTGTCTCTCACTGCTGAACAATGTGAAGAAACACATTTCTAGGTGGGAAGATTAATGAAGCAAATTCCACTGCATTAATTACTAGACTGACAGTAAAAACTATCAATGGCAGAGACAACCCACAGTTTAGCATGTGTCAGTGTTTTTCTTATATGGGTATGAAGGCCATCTTGGGCCATTCCAACGCCAGTGAGGTTGATTCGTTCCTTGCTAATGTTCTTTCTGCTAATGTTCTGGAAGGTGGTTATGTCGGGTTTCAAGGCACAACCTGGACAGAAGGGAGAGGAATAAGATAGTCTAGGAGATAGGAATAAGGTAGTTGGTAACCTGGCAAAAATATGAATTGGGCATTACCACTCCACTCCTGAAATGTGGTGCTGATAAACATCAAAACATTTTTATTGCTGTAATTCAACATGATCCTGTATTTTTCAATACTTTGAAGCAGGTGGAATTAATTTTTCACACATTATAAGTGGAAACAGGGATACAGACAAGAGGCTGAAAGACTTTTGTAACACATTACAGAAGAAACCACTCTACCTTACTGTGACATGAAATTAACAACATGAGTTGCTGTGTAGTTCAAGATATTCAGATTCACGGTATGTATGACTTACCTACAACCACCTTTACAGCCTCCAAGGGTGGTCAATGCAAACAACATTATAACAATCTAATACATTTCAATGAATAACACAAACTTCTTGATTTTACTTACAAGATGTTCCAAGTATTTTATGCTCGTGATTACATCAGGACATTTTATATTTAAATTTATTTGTTAATTTCAATGAATTTCATTGTTGGCTATGTACTGGTCTTGAGACAATCCCATGATAGTGTCACCCATCATGACAGTTAATGAGCCAGAACATGCTGGATTGTAAACAAGTCACTGATATATATGTATAAAGTGTACCTGGTTGTGTATATTCTTTCATTATTTCATTAGGCTAAGACAGGTTTATCTCCTCCTTTTCATATGGAAAATTGTAACACAGATGTAATAATAGTAACATCAGTTGCTTACAAATTCCAACTAATCTACAGTATTCCACAGATAAAAAATACAGACTAGATACAACCAACTTCTTACCAGTCTCCATCTGGAATGTTTTCCATCTTCGGTTTAAAGCAGTAAGTGTGGTATCCCTTGTCACAGCCATCACACAGCAGCAGTTTGTCCTCATTGTCTCCACTGTGGCAGAATTGGCAGTTCTGCATGGCAACAGGTACATAATCACACCACTGTGCCTCCCAATTTATACCAGAAGAGATGGCTATTAGAAGCGTGAGCATTGTAATACATTCCAATATTTTATCGTCTTACATCACAATTCATTTCTTTCACGCTACTCAGTAATAAAACACTCATTTCTATAAAGCATAGCCATAAATGACCATAAAATCAGGAAAGAATAATATTCTTATACTACAAGTTTCAAAATTTAAGAAGTTTTACTTTTATGTTCTCTTTGTATAATGTCTATGAAATAAATGCATAATGCTAAAAGCACACTTGTCAATCCACTGTCCACATGTTTCAGTCTAAAAATTACTCTCTGAATGTAGATAAAATGTTGTATTTGCAGTCGCATTAAAAGGTGTCATCCAACTTTAATTTTGGTTTTCATCTGTTCTGTAAGTGTAACTGAAATGGAAGTTTCATGTTTTATCAACTGGTTCGTACGTAACATTTCACATGAACTACATATTTCATTAACCATTTGGTGGTCAAATTACAGTCCTGGTGTGATCTCGAAAAATCACCGATTTAAATTAGAAGAATTAATTTTTTATGCAAACCCTTATAGAGAAGGGCAAGAGATGGGGGAGCAAAAGCAAAAGAAAAAAAACCAACACAGGTGTACAAGAATGGCCATAATTGGCCAACACACCACATGTGTTGCTCAATAGCAAAGCTTTAATATTTAATGAATGACTTTCATTCCACTTACCACATTTACCCAAATATGAGACTGCCCTGCAACATCCACTACAATCTTAAATTTTCAGGTAAATACCCACAACCAACATGATTAAGGGTGTGTGTGGTTACATGGTGACTGACCATTGTCTGGATTATGACAGGACAACATTCACATCTGATATTCATGTAAAAATAATACATTTTGATAGGACATACAGTGTGAATTGCACTGTAATTATCTCTCCCAACAGAATTTAGGACTCCAGACGAAGAAAACAATTTGCCAAAATTCACGTACAACAATATATTACTGTAATCATGTGATAGAAGCAGGAACTCTGATTTAACTCAGAAAATTACAATAACAATTAATATACCTATCTCTTATCATAATGAAGAGTCTTGCTTGAAATACCCTACTACTGAAGTTAACAAAATTTGTACACAACATATGACTTGACAAAGGAACAAGCTAGCGATCTTCAAACACATTTGTTGCTATCTGCCCTTGCTCTTTCTCAATACCACATTTACACACACATTTTATTGCACATTTCTTCCTTGAATCATTTCATGAACCCTATGCACTTCATGGGTTTTCCACAGGTGTATACTTAGTTAATCATCAGTATTAGGAAACAGGGAAATTAAAGAATTATATATACTGCAGAATTTTGCTTTTCAGATCCAAATAATGCTCACTTCTATAACCAAGTCTCCTGATACATGTCACTTAGCATAAACTCAATGTGATTCATATAAAGTTACCACTTGTCAAGAATTTGGCAGTACACTGCACAAGAAGATGCAAGAATCTATTGAAAGTTTGCATTCAGAGTGACTTCAAAACAACAGGAAGCCCAAAATTACTGAAAATTAACACTTTGAAGATTACACATGTACACTTAAAAGTAAATAAAAATGTCTTGTACAGTCTCTGACTTCTTTGGCTGGTACCCACATGGGTACACCTCCACAGTTCCTAGTTCTAGGCATTCCTCATAAAGCAAATAGAAAAAAAAAAAGTCTGTGTGGAGATTACAAAGTGTACTTTATGTAAGGCAATAAAAAAATTCTGGTGTAAATTATAAACTGTCGTTAATCTTTCGTTAAATTCAATATGAGAGATCCATATATAACATAGTTTGCGCATGTTGATTTTTAGCTATACTGACTGACTGATCATAAAGCTTGCTTTACATGAGGTCATAAAGGAATCTTTCTCTTGAATGTCAAACAGCCGTTATTCAAATTTTGGTTGTCAGCATGAGAGAGATTTCCACACTGCTTGCTGGCACTTTTAGCCATACTAACTAATTACACAACCTATTTTACACAAGGCTATAAGTAAGATCTTCCAGATATCCCATACACTATTCACAGGTTTTGTTTAAATATGACCTGGGAGAACTTCTAACCATCCAGACTATTACAGCTGTCACATTTTGTCACTTTTATCTGCATAAATATTTTTGAGTCACCCAGCTGCAAGAGTTCTTTATCAAAAGCAATGTGCATGTATGCTTTAATTCACCACAATTCAGTCCGCAGGAAAGCAGCAGAGATTGTCTTGTCATGAATACAATGACGTTATGTTAAAACATTTTTTGCACAAATCACTGAGTTAATCTACAACTTACAGTTAAATAATTTGGTAGTACTTCACCATAACGTTATCAATTCAGAAATACTGCTTTAGCACAAATAACCTGTTTGTTCAGTTATAATCACTTAACACACTAATTTATTATTTGAAATTTTCAGGTACAGTTTCATGGTTGTATACCACCAGTTTGTTTAATACCATTGTAGATTTACAGCAAAGTTTATTTTACTTATTCAGAAATGCATAAAAGTTTAATGCTCTTCATTGCTCATTGAATTCATTCCTTTTACTTACAATTTCAAATTACTTATTCACAGATACAACTGAAATTAAAATATACCAGTTATTAAAATCCATTCACAATAGCAATATGTTTGTTTCCTGAACTCAATTGGTATTTTCTTCCAGAAGCCTTCTGATCTGTTTGAAAAACTTCTCCACATTCCACACATGAAACAAAAACTGTCACTTATCTACATCACCATTATATGTCACTGCAGTGTCATAGTTAAATATGATTGGCTTCTTATTTCTCCTCCAAACTTAATTCTTCCTGAGATTTCTCCTCAATTAATATTCTTTTCTTTAAAAGCTCAGCCTGTTGTCCATTGAATAAAGCCAATACTTCAACAACATAACACTCTCATGTGCTACTGTTTCCCAACAAACATGTATTCCCTGTCAAAATGAGTTCTTAAGAGACCGAAAACATTTTCAGTTTGGCAGGTTACAGGCAGAAACATTTATCTTTGCTTGTTACATGTTTAAATTAATCCATACAATATTAAATTAGAATGGTCTGTCAAAATTGACTCACAGCTTTTACCACACAGATTCGTGACAAAGTCAACTTTGCATAAGACTTCATGGACTTCAAGTTTATCATAAACCATTACTCCATTTCTAGTTAAATGTAACACGAGAGATCTCTGTTAAATGTTAACAATCAATTCTAATTTTTAGCTATGTTGACTAATTCCAAAATTACTGTCCACAGAGTCATAATAAATTTTTTCATGTACTGTGAACTCTCATTACAATTTTGGTAAAATGAATATGACTGATACTTCCACAAAGTTAATCATCCATTTTTATTTTCAGCCACTTTAGTCAGTAAAAAAACTAGTTTTTAGAAGCCCACAAATAAACATTACCACACATTCCAAAGACCACTTCACAGATGCTGCTGAAATTTGATGTGGGAGACTTCCACCAAATGTTGTCAGACAAGTCCAATTTTCACCCAACTTTTAGCTTGTTGTACCTAATACATCTTTTGTTTTCCCAAAATACCATACATAAACATGTCACAACTGAGCTTAACAAACTGTAATGAATGCTATAGGAACCTCTGTGTTTCAGATCTTCAATCTTCTGGGATATTACGCAGTGTTGAGTAGTAATCCTTTACCCACATTCCTGGACAACATATGAGTCCCATCTTCTTGGACATCTTAACCCTTGAAGATGGGACTTACATATAGTCCCGAAACATCAGGAGGGGATTACCAGTCAACGCTGCATAATATTTCCGAAGAGCCCAGATCTCATCAACATTGCAGGGGAAGCCTGAAATCTCTGTGTTTCACTTAGTTATAATATTCACTTATTGTCAATATGGTGAATCTAAAATGCTGTCAGATGTGCTTTAGAATTTTTCAATTATGAGAAAGTAAAATAAAAGCCAGCCATTCAGACCACTCTATTTACTGTAGATATCGTGGCAAGAATGAAATAGAAGAATCTTATTACCGACATGAAATCCTGCAACTTCACATAATGTACAGACTGTGTGATTATGACGACTTCAGGGTCATCATTTGGACCAAAAATTAGTGTTTTCAGTAGTACTGTACAAGTGCACTGTGTGTGTGTGTGTGTGTGTGTGTGTGTGTGTGTGTGGGGGGGGGGTGCCAAAAATGCCAATAAATATTACACATCAGAAGAGATTAAAATAATTCTTACTCTGATGCCTCTGCAAACCAAAACAATGGCGAGATTCAGTGGAAGTGCTCATGATGCATACGAAGAATAAAAAATATCCATCAGAGTGGCAATGAATAAATCTCCACGGCAATTATACGGAAATTATTAAATCAAGAAAAGTACTATACTTTCATATTCATACCAGTTTGTATGCCAGAAGTTTCTTTCAGTGGATTATAATGATGTATTGCCAAACACATGTACACTAGGGCTAACAGAAATTAGGTACTCAAATACAGGAAAATTCTGTTGATGTCGAATGTACCAGATCAGAAAGGTGCTGGATTATTGTGTACTCCTGATCATCAGACACTACCTCTACTCAGCTACATTCTTGAAAATTTTGCAGTCAGCCATCAGGGAACGTACACTTGTCAGTTACTTTCATTTCATCATAAAGACACTCAGCTTTTTCAATTATCATAAACACAACCATAAGTTTTCCTTTGGAATGCATTGCTGTAAACCACTTACACAAGCCTTGTCCAACTGTGTTAATTTTGGCTCTTTCAATATCTGTCGTTTGAAAAGGAACTTCACACTTTCACTTGATGCTACACATGATCATAATTGGTCCTTCTGTTTCTGTATATCATACACAGTTGATGAACCAATGTTCTATGAAGCCATAAATCCTCTTCAATTTCTGTCACCTTCAAGCCTCATAATTATTTCACGTCTCTGTGCAATCGTTAATGTCATGTGTTTCCTCTTGCCAGCAATACCTTGTTTAAAGTCACCTTTGGAGCCAGTATAACAGCACGAACAAAGAGTAATACATGCTGTATGTTAACGCAATGGAAATAAAATTCACAGTAATACTACAGATTGCACCAGACAGGTGGTTTGACTCACCAGCTGCTAGCAATGCCAGCAAGGTGTGGCGCTATACCAACTTCCGAAAACTTTAAGCATCCTGCTTGGAGCAAAAGTCTGTGGTAGCGACATAATGTCCAGATAATGCAAGATAAAGTCACGGAATCAATAATCATGCCTGTCCTGGGATTACTCTCTTCAAGTGCTAAATTATCAAATAACAGATTAAAGAAATTTTCGTGTATCCAATATATCAATAATTTTCAAACATGGGGAAGTAATTTCAAAGTCTTCCATAACTCATTTTTAAACATAAAACAAATGATGTGGGGGTGGGGGCAGACTTTTTATAATCCCAAACAACAAAGCACTCTGTACAACAGAAGCTATGCTGCCACTGTCCACGACCCTTAAATAAAGGTGAGGTGTATTACCTAACATTCAAAAACAAATATCAAGAGGTAACAAAATATTGAATCACATCTCAGTTTCCTAACTACCAGAGCACTGTGTTAGTTTATACAAAGTTATTAGTTATCATTCAGAAGCATATACTCCATGCAATGTTACATCAATCAGTAAAATAATGTCTATTGATGCACTGAAAATAAGTGAAGTTACATCTAAAATGCATTCATGCTCGCACAACAGAACATATTGAACATTAAGAAAAACTAGAGAGATACACTATTACTGCTCTCAGTGTAAAATAATTAAAATATCAGATGGTAAGCAAGTTTGGTAGGTTAAGTGGGAGGAAGGTAGAAAGACATATCATGTCTTTCACTTAAATTATAAGCTGAAGCAGCATTCTACATAAATCAATCTAATAACACACCTTGGTATTTTGCATGATTGTCCTTCTCCTCGAGTCTCTTAACAAATCCCTGAGATCAGGGTTATCAGGCTGTACTGACTGTGCAATGTACAGAGGCCTACAGCGGCTGGTTGGGGCAGGGGATAGAAGGTACTGTTTGTAAGGCACTGTGATATCGCGAATGTTTATACGCATAATTTTTGCACTTCACCTTTAAAAATGTGCTACCTGTCTAATACACTGAATAAATTCAACCTCAAACATTTATCTTGTCCCACCTCTTTCAAAATTATTGAACTCATTTCTTACAAACACCACAGGTTTGACACAATTGTGTCAGAAATTATCTCGAGAAAGTGCATATATGCACAGAACATGTAGACCTTATATTCAATTCCTGTAAAATTACTGAACTTGTACATGCTCATCACGTAGTTGATTCAAGTAACGGGCACACAAAATTTATCAATTTTCATAAGTAAATGGGTTGCAATAGGAGCATCCCTGATCCAAGCATTACATTACAGTTTAGCCCTTCTTATTTGATAATACTCAAACAAATTTAATTTGTATTACAGTGGAAGAGCAATACAACAGTAATCCAAAGAAATGCGGATACCCATTATAAAAAGTTTAGAAACTGAAAATGTATAAATCACTGCAAAAATCAAACACATGCAACTTGTAAAACTACAAACCTTTGTAAAGGAATTGACAGTTATGTAAAGGTGTAAATCAATTAACAAATTTGAAATGTCTGCAAAAATATATGGTGAATGGGGGAGGGAGCTGCATACCACTTCTGTTTCTAGAATTAATTATTGCTGCAACTACAAAAATTTTATGATTATGTCCATCACTTAGTATTACTTAAATTCTCTATTAAGACAACATACTAAATAAAAGTGAGTGAACCAGAAAAAAAACACATAAAATAAAACTTAAAAAAATACCATGACACATGAAACCTCACACAGATTACAATTTTGCTACTAAACTTCTCTAAGAACAGACCGAAGCCAGAACAGCCTTTCCTTTAAAGGCATACAAATAAAAATTTCATGTCAAAGATGCTCCGTTTATTCACTAACATTCCAAATTTACCTTCATATCTTGCTAGCAAACTCCCAACATTTGTGGTCCCACTGGGTTCTCAGTCCTGACATTTTACAGGAACGATATAGGTGTATGCTTTGAATTACAAATGAACAGCAATGATAAATAAAAAGTGTGTAGGGGAAAAAATACATGCCATGTGGTCACAGGCGTTTGAAATAAGTGAGTTGTCAGGCCATTCAATAACTTTTGCAAATGACTTCTAAGACCTGAATTCAACAAGTGACAAGGTGAGATTCAGGGAAAGATGAGAAGCGATGACAAAATGAATGAAAAAGCAAAATCAAGCGAATACCCACACTAGAACCTTTGCCGGATGCTGACGAAACCGAACTCACGGCTTTCATGATGCTCTTGTCCCACGCAATGGATGCTTCAAGCATGTACAGGGCCATGGCAAGCTGAGCAGATGTGTGGGCTCGCCCCACAGCTTCTCGCCACACTACCAGACCTTTCGGCACATTATCCTCTGTTGTAGCCACCTCTCCAGACATACCAGACAAATTTACATCACCAGTACTGCAATGGAAACACAGAGAACTGAAGCCTATGGCTGAAAGCAAGTGGAACACTAACGATAAACATTCATTTATTTTATGACAATACATCGACTTCTGGAGTTATGTAATCACCAATAAGCTAAGGAAGAAAAAACTGACATGGTTGACGTCACATCCAATCTTCAGGTCACGGGACACCAGTAACAGAAATGAATATTTTAACATTATACTTCCCTCCATGTCCAGGTCTGCCAAGTGGTGTCTACCCTCTGGATTTTCTAACTGAATTTGGTACACATTTCTCATTTTAGTGTAGTTAGTATAGTGACTAGGATACAAACTGGACAAGCTGGAGTTTGAATCTTGGCATGGACAAGAGATTTTGTTTTCTCCAAAATGTCTCACTGTTTCTGTGGCCCAACCAGCCTCCTATTCAATGGGTATCAGGGGCTCTTTCTCCAGGAGTAAAGCAGCTTGGGTGTACTGCTGACCACTCATCTCCATCTAGTGCCAAGGTTAAGAATGAAAGGAGCCATACCTCCACTCCCCCTAAAGCCTTCGTGGAACATACAGGAAGAACTTTACTTTTGCCTCTATGCTTTTTTTATTTCCACATTCTTTTTTTTTTAGGCATGTTAGCAAAATTACAAGATGTGACTACTAGCCTCATCATGTCTGTCTATACGTCCACATGGAACAATATGGCTTGCACTGAACGAATTCTCATGAACTTTGATATTTGAGTAGTTTTCAAAAATCTGTCAACAAAATTCAAATTTCATTAACATCTGACAAGAATAACACATACTTCACATGAAAAACTAGGTACATTTATGGTAACATTTCACTCACTGGTTCTTAGAATGAGAAATGTTTCAGCCAAAAGTGGTAGAAAAAATCAAAACACAGATTTTATGTTCACTAGCTTTTCCCCAAAAATCGTCCTGTTTATCAGATAACATGGAAAAATATGGTACAGCCAGACAGGCAACATATGACTCTAATGCTGCGTAGAAAAGATACACTTTGCATGCCAGGATAACTATGGCATGAATGCAAACGGACACTCATCATTAACCTTTTAAAGCCCAGCAGTTACTTTACGTACCACAAGCTTTAACACTCAAAAATTCTACATCATGCTCATGTTGCATTTATGCGTTTTGAATGGATGTCAGAACAAACAACAACTTTTGTCTCATACAGCATTAAGTGATTGGTTTTATAACCGAAGTGGAGAGTGTTTACAGTGCGGTAAGCACTGATTCCCTATATAAAACAGATATGCTTCGTCTTTAAAGGGTTAAAGAAGGCCATTAGTAAACAAATATTCTGTTTCAATGCTGGGTTCATACGTACAAGAGAGCAATTGATTGAAATTTAATATCTTTTAAAAACTGGTTCACACAATTTGCATAAATCTACTGCCTGCTAATTTAAAGTGTGAGTTAACAGCGATATTAAGTATAATTCACGTAAGACTTTATGGTCGACTGTGGTTAGTGTATGTAATTCTATTAATCAACTTGATGTTACTAGGAAATGACCAAGGAATGAATCAAGCTAGTTGGCAATCTTGAATCGATTACTGAAGCTCCAGATAAGAAGACACACAGACGGCTAGATTTACTGACTGTAAATACACCTACAAATTGTCTCTGAAAAATGTCTGCAAGTCAACAACTATAAAATGCTGAGACATGGTTAAACTTTTGACACATGTGAAACACACATGCACATTATCAACACAGACACATAAATAATAATAGGAACGCAGGCTTGAATTTTCTATATGGAAGTCATTTTTATATAACGATACGTGATTTATCACAGTAATGCAATAATGTTGTCTTCTTACTGCGTCACATTTATGCATATATTTTCTTCACAAGCGGACTGCACAATAGTCCGCTCTGATTTGTCTCAAACTACTTTGTGCTTTGTGTGTGTGTGTGTGTGTGTGTGTGTGTGTGGGGGGGGGGGAGCACCTAAAACCTTCATACTGGTGCATTTGTTCTATGTCCAAGAGGGTAATGTGGAGGATTTGTAGCCAGAAGGTTGCAAGTTTGCGTTTCACTTCTGTATTTTTTTCATTTACCGTGCTCATAATACTTTTTAAATTCGAATTTTTTTCTCATTACATTTATCATTTTTCTCATTATTCTATTTTCTGTAATGTAATGACAATCTTCATACTGTGTCACGTTCATTTGCAGACTGATTCTCGTAACAAGCGGGGCGCACAACAGAGGCCTCTAAGAAGCGTTTCAAACTTTGTGAGAATAAAGCCTTATCAAATATCAAAATGCACACTTTTTGCTCAATAACTTTTTCCAAATGTCATGCCATTTATGAGATAATCTGGAAAAATGCTGTAGATCCAGACAGGCCACAGATGACAATATAATATGGTCCATGCACTTTGTGTGCCGGATAACTAAGGCTAAAGACATGCTTGGAACATATAATGCTTATTGCTTTTGCATGGCAACAATGGTTTTGCTAATGCACCTCAAATGTTTCGTTTATATGTACATTGCCTTTCTTGTTAAGTTATGGGTACAAATTATGCAGCATTTCATTAGTTTCACTCTCCTGTTACTTCACTATTCATCAAGGCCACATATTCAGCTCAGTGCTTTATTCTCAAACATCCTAAATGTATGAGTATGTCTTCTTCCAGAAAATAAAATGTAAAGTTACATGTATATAAAACAAAAGGTAAAATTCAGTATGATAAATTTTAAGCTTTTTAAGCTTCCCAGAGAGGACACAAGAATTTTCAGTATTAAATAAACTCAGCAAATACATAAATTCTTCAGGGATAATATGCAAATCATCAGTACAGCCACATATGCTCTCCCTGCAAATGCTGGGATAGTACCTTGATCATGCTGTGCGCCCTTCTTTCAAAACCCTTAACAATTCATCATCAACCAATGATACTATCATTTTACATTATGCAACAGAAATAAAAAAACATCGTAAAATAAACCGTAAATGCGTGAATGAATGAATGAATGAACGAATGCATGAAATAAAGCATGAATGAATAAATGGATAAGTAAATCACGATTTTATTTCCCCTGAATTCATTTACAAAATTGCCTTACTTTTATTATTACTCACTACACATAAGCAAACGTATTTGGCAGGAGTCCAGTTTGTATCGCAGTTGGGACACAAGATTATGTATTTTTGGAGTTTCTTACAATTTATTCAGTTGTACCAGGGAAATCTGGGGAGAGTAGTTAAAAAAGGTTACACTTGCTTTGCTTCACCTTTTCCAATTCAACATTGACTACGTATCCTACCAATCAGCATTGTATAGTATATGCCACTGAAAAAAGAAGTACAAATATTTGAAGAATGCTACCTTCTTGGATGTGACGTCACACAGCAGTCTCTTACAAGTCTATGGATTTTTCAGAGATCAGTACAGGAGAAAGAAGTAACAAGACCCTCTGAAATGTCTCTATCCTTCTGCCAGACAACAGTGCTATTCATAAGCATGAGAATCTGAGACATCACAAGGCACATATCAGTTGTACAGAAAGATACTTAAGATGCCTGATTCGATCTCAGTGACTGGGTTACACAACATGCACATAGTTAAGTGTACACCAACTCTCTTATCAGAGGAAGTGTGTAGGCTGTATGCAACAATAAGAAGGTGCTTCCAATTTCAGGTTTCCAGTGTGCCTACATGAAAAATGGAATCTGAGAATTCAAATGGAACAATGTATCTTTAAATCCAAGAATCCTATAAAAAGTTTATAAAGGTTCAGTAAGCAAAAAGAACCTGTACCAGTAAGTTTTAAATGCACAAATTTTAAAAAGACTGTAAAAAATAAATATTTTTTCATTGCAAGTCCCAATTTAGTATCAGGTATCACGCATCTACTTTATATAAGACCTCTGTGTCAGTGACTGATAGAATGAGGGAATGAGTCACACTTTGGTAGCCATGGTTACCTGTGTCAGAACATCTGGGTTGCCATTGTTACAACAGAGGATTTGAGACAGAGCGAGAGAGTTCTCTGTGAGGTACGAAGTGAAGCTGAAGAAACACCATTTACAGTAAAGCTAGTTTAAGACATCCCTGGTTAAGACATTTTCCCGCCTAAGAAGTCAGAATAAAAAAGCACCAAAATTCCCCCATTTGATTGAAATTAAATATTGGCCTTTTAATACATCCCTACATAAGGAAATTTCCTTCATAAGAAGTAACAAATTCGACAACAAAACAATTTTTTGGCCATTTAATACATTTCCTATTGCAAAATCTTAAAGAATTTCCCCAAATTTCCATATGTTCTGTTTCCAAAATGCAGCATTCAAATGGTGCAGTAAGTTCATATGTGTTAATCTCCAAGGTCATTTCCGCCAAGTTTCACCCAGCAGAAAGATGCAACCTTATGGCCAATGCAGGGTGTCATATTTCTTCTGCAATGCAGAGACTGCCATCAGTCACTCCCCACTACTTGGTCTCTGTCACGACAACTGAAAAATTGTATGGAGCAGATGGAAGGCAATCTAGCTGTTCCGTGACCTGCATGAGCCTGTATTTGGCAACGCTAGCATGTGGCAGCTCACTTGCCGCTTCAACTGGCCGGGACTACGAGGAAACTAAGGCAGCCATTTACACTTGAAGAAGTTTATGCGCACTAGCCGAAATCACATTTTGCTGGGGAAACATCAGTTTGATGCCACATAAGTGGGTGGTCAATTGCGACAACTTGTTTAAACGTAATTTGTCAGCTGTAATATAAATGCATCATGTTGTAGTGTGACTGTGAAAAACCTGTGGTGACTGTGTTGAGGCAAGTTACATCAGCAATTCCAGCACACAAATTCAAGACACTGCAGAGTTAGTGAAAGTAACTGTAATTACTGACCACCCCTTATGGTCTACCTAAAAGCGAACCTATGTAATCTGAAGATGTATACTGCTACTGTTTTTAAAAAAAAAGAGAACAAGGCAACCCACGCTTGAAAAATATTTCAAGGAAAGGTAAACATCTAGAATGAAATGTGACAGTATAGTTAAAGGTGTAAATAAAACTGTAAATGAAGGTTACAGACAAAATGGTTAAATGGTCAGATACAAGTGAGAATGTGTTAAGATAGCTGTAAATTATACAAATTTAGCATACATATGTAATAAGTTCACAAAAAATTTAAAAAATGGAACTTTTTGGCCCTACCCTCTTAGGAAATTTCCGACTTCAGAAGTCAGATTTTCTTGGAATCTTCAAAACTGTCTCTGCAGGGTTTTAATGTAATATAACACACCACAATCAGATGTCAGAAATCTGACAGATTAAATTAATGCTTGGTTTCTGTCAAGAATAAAGAAATGACTGGAGAAAGAGGCTGTGGCGTAGCATGTGAATATTCTGGCAGCCTATCATGTGACAAGCACATCTAACAGAATACCAATTCTGTAGAGTATGACAAATTCCATGGCTTCCTGAATTTAGTTGAAAGTTATATGTGTTTTACTACAGTGCATTTGGTCCAATAATTATTAGTAATTAACTTGTAATTGTAATCACTAAGACATTAATACATTTATAAAAGTTTGCATAAATTTTTAAAAGTCTGCAACTGGTTCCATTTAGATGAACTTTACAAAATGAACTTCATTCCAATGTATAGGCTTTAAGTAAACAGAGACTGACATTATCAGTTGGGTTTAAATACCCACAGTACTTTCTCACGGCTGGAGTATTTCATGCTGGGCATGGTAACTTAAATTTCCTGCATGCAGTAATTCACGCAATAAATTATGTTAAGTGCAGTTTTAACTTATGAAGTCCAGATAAGAACTAGATTGGTAGAGGCAATACATTAACACGGCAATCAATTCTGCATACCTCACACCAAGTGGAGGTTTCAGGTATCTTCTTTCTATTGCTGCCTCTAATGACATCAATCTTTCCTTAGCCAACTCAACCGGATTCTTTGTATTCTCATACTCCTGCTCAGCTGGCATACATGAAGGGCGGAAACTGACACCTTCTTCTGTGGTTGCTCTTCCAGGCACTTTCCAACCCTAATTTTAAAAAATGTATGAATACACATTAGTGACTTTATGTGTGAATCTATGAGGCTCCACCATTCAGGTTCAAAGGAGGGAGGATAATTATGTGTGGTGAACATTAGAGAACAAGGAAGGAAGCCAATTTTAAGACAGTAAAATGTAAGGGACAATGAACTGACAATGTTGAAAAGAATGCAAAGATACAGAGTGCACAGACTATTTTAGTCGGGAAGCATAACATATCAGGAAAACTGGAGAGGAATGTGACACTGGCTCAGAATTACATCCAGTGGAGGGCTTTGGTACAAGTGGAGTAGAACTGTCAGGGTTTAGCTACTACCAGAGAGGTTTTACTTATCACACAATTTGCTATGAGGAACTGAGGAAACCATAATGACATTAATGCAAGATTGAAGTCTCTATTTGTTACTTAAACAATCAAATGCAACTTGCGCTTGCATAAAATTACAATTTGAACTGTAGCACACTTCTGTGTTCCTGCGCACACCCTCAATCCACTTGTTGTTGTAATTAACAATTCTTTTATTTTTATTTTGTATAACATATCACAGATTTTGGCATTCCCTGAGTGTCAAAACCATACAATTACATTAAGTGAAAATCTTAGTATTTCTTAATATTCATATATATGCACACACATTCACACAAGTGAGTGCACATACACACATATGCGTGCACACACAGAGCCACATGCAGCACGGCTATCTCAGAAGCCTTATTTTTGCCATTTTAGAAAGGAAAGTGGGCTAAAAATGGTGCATTGACTACTGGAGGAACAATTTTATTGCCTGTACTGTCAACATAAATACAACTGCACATATGAACAGCTTTAAAAACAGAACTTCAGTATATGCTCTGAAGTTCTCACAGCAGGGAATAATCTTATAATCATGACTTTCTGAGATGTGAAGCCACATGTTTTAGTAGAAAAATGCCACTTCAAAGGAACCTGCTGCCTTCCTCTTCATATCTGAAGATAATGGGAGACAGCAAGTTCATCTGAGACACTGATACCTTCCTACAAACCACACACCAACAACTGTTAGATCATAATTACAAGAACTTTGTGCAGTGGTTCAATAATTCTTGAGAAGTTCTCCAAAGATGAGAGTCTGAATTTAAATATTTTGTATTTTTTGTCAACATGAACATAGGAACACCAACTTCATAATCACACATAATAACTGAAATCCAATCATTAGGTCTGCAGCAATGATCTGTGAATCTTGGCAATATAAAGGTGACAGTACTCACCTTAACCTGCATGCTGGCATTAGCCACCTTGTCTTCAAGTGCCTCCACCTGCTCTAGCATCATCACATCAACACGAAGAGCAACATCAGGCAACCAGTCAGAGTATGTGTCCTTCAGAGGGGCACCACCAGGCAGAGCTGAGATCTTGTGATCCATATCTGTGATAGCGAGGTCTGTCGCTGACTTGTTCCCACTTGCAACACAGAGCTGTACAACCAGCTTGTTTTTCAAAACATATTATGGAAAACATCAAACAAAAAGACACACTTTTTCTACATTGTGGATGGTTTCAATAATAAGATCAAAGGCAACAAGCCCTTTTCTTCTTCACAGTTCTCTGTATTACACAGGTAACTACAACATGAAAGTTTGTACTACAAGCTACAAAAACTCCTTGTATTACAAACATTTGACAAAGAAATGTTCATTCAGCACATTTTAAATACAAACATTTAATCAGCAAATGTTTGTTAAACACATTTTAAAATTTAACCGTTTTTCATCCTTTTTATTTCCAACCTCACACTTCCCCCCACCCCCCATGACACAACAGCCACTAGCGGGCCAAGGCCTCCTTATTATTGAGCACAACTGGTAGGACACCCTGGACTAGTGACCAGCCCGATGCAGAAATTTGTACCTGACAACACACAACACTGAAAAGAGACAGACATCCATGCCCCTGGCGGGATTTGAAACCACAATCCCAGCAAGCAAGCAGCCACAGGCTCAGGCCTTACACCGCGCGCCCATTTGGAGTGGCAACGTCATGAATAACAGCTGCAAATCACTGTGTGTGTGTGTGTGTGTGTGTGTGTGTGTGTGTGTGTGTGTGTGTGTGTGNNCTCTGTGTGTGTGTGTGTGTGTGTGTGTGTGTGTGTGTGTGTGTGTGTGTGTGTGGTGAGAGAGAGAGAGAGAGTGGGTGAGTGAGTGAGTGAGTGAGTGACAGACAAGACACACTGGTTTAGAAAATATAAACATCCTGCCATTTTTGTTGCTACATGTAAGCTACCAGTAGAGATGTCAAGTCCATGAATAGCAAGGATGTACCACTCAGCATACCATCATGAAGTGGCAGACTTTTAACAGCAGACTTGCACATGAAAACGTGAGGTCAGAAACCTTCCAGCCGACAAACGGAAAGGATTAATGCTTCATTTTCAGTGCATACTAACTTTCTGCTACAAAGTAACTATTCCAAGTTGAAGCCCTGCAACACTATCTTCAAACAAAGAAACGCAGTAACTCCGTAGATATGTGCGTCACAACTTCAGCCATAACTTCTGCCAGTGCAAACACAGTCACCCACTGATGTCTAAATCTACTATTCCAGGAAAGATGTGTGTAAATCTCAGTGCAGATATGTGAGAATTGCTGAAGCAGAATTGCAGATGTGTGAAAGCACTAACAATGAATCTGCACATAATAGGGGCCTACCTGTACTATATAATGACTTTAACATTATTCACAAGGAATTGAAGATGATACAACAATCTCAAATTGATAGAATATCACTTCCCTAAGCAATGATTGATGTAGATACAAGTCTTCTTAGATGAAGCCCTTCCAAGTTACTGATGTTCTGGAGAAGCTTGCTGCCTCCATCTTCAGGGTCCAGGGAGCCAAGAAGACTGTTTGTGGAGTCTTAATGTTTTCCTTATTTTCTGTGTATTAGAGCTTCCCTCATATTCTTGGAAATATGGGTTGTTTTTGCCTGTTGGGTATTTAGATCTTAACGTTTTCTATATTTTCCATCCATGACAGAGAGCCAAAACATGCAGAAGATAATAAGAATATGCGATAATAATAATAAATACAAACTGATTACAAGTGCAACCCCCCAAAAGAAAAGATGTCTGCCAAGGGAAAATGTATTTATCCAAATCTAAGCTGACCCCCGACAAATAAAAGTCAGCTAAGAAAAAATTTTTTACTATTAATTTCATACACTTAATATATAAAGCATGTCAGATTCTATCTACCTTTACCAATCAGTGTCTTCTTCTTCCTCACAATTACTCCTAACATCCCCCTCCTCTTCACTGTCTTTCCATGCCATTTCATCATCAGTCCCATCCACTGCACTGGACAGACAGCACTTCTTAAAACCCTTCACAGTCAACTCTGGTGAGAAGTGATGCCATGCCATTATGATCCACATCGACTAATACATTTATATTTCTTGGTTTATAAACTTACTTGAACCCACGAAGATTCACAATTTTCTCCACAGATGGTGTTACTGGTGTTAAGAATTTTAAACACATGAGTTCTGGAGTTTTGTGTTGTATCTTTGGTTTGATCAGTCAGAGTTCATTGTCCTTTTTATGGTTTTTAATTTGTAGATTGGTCCAGGTTTTATTTTTGAGTCTTGTAGTTAATTTTTAATTTTTCAATAGCCATTTTCCTGTTACTACCCTTGCATTAGATTTGTTCTCAGGCATATATCTTAACAAGTTGCTGTTTCTGTAGTATCCAGGGACTGACAGCAGTCTGATCTATTGCATTATCTATTGCAACCACCTGGGTAGGTACTTCTTTGCCTGAAAATGGAAATGGAGCCGGCTTCCTAAATGTCCCGCTTCTTTAAAAAATTATACGATGGATAAAGTTCCAAAAATAAAGACTGTGTCAGTTAACTTTAGTCATGCTCTGTTCCCTCCTTTGTTTATACATGAGAATTTGGTGATGCAGGGCTTGACTTGGCTCTGCATGGTCCAGAGTTCAGAGTGAATGGGCTTGGAGATGCCTGGTTCAGCACTTCATATGCGAATTTAAGGTGACCTCACATCCTTAAGTCCAATATTTATGGGAAAAACCTAGTCTCGCATTCAAGTAAATATGGTATGTGAAATAAGAGGTAAACGCTCCAGAAAGTTATTACATAAACCAGTTTAAGTAAACAATCAGAAATATTACTGATTCTATAACTTGATATATTATTTGGGTACACAACAATTGAAATATTGTTGATATATATATATATGGATGTCACAGTGCTCTCCAAAAACAGCATGGGCAAATATTCAGTTTCCCTTTTTGTTTCATGCTTCAAGCTCTGCCTTAACCTTTTAAAGCCTAGTGGTAACTTTACATATGACCAGGTTTACCATTAAAAAATTCTACATGGTGCCCACATTGCGTTTATGTGTTTTGTACGGATCTCAGAAGAAAGAGCAACTTTTGCGTTATAAAACATTAAGAGATTGGTTTTTATAACCGAAGTGGAGAGTGTTTACAGCGCAGTACGCGCTGAGTCCTTATTTAAAACAGATATGCTTCATCTTTAAAGGGTTGAACAATATAATGGGAGGGTCTGGCCTGGATTCATGTGGCTCAGGATAGGGGCCAGTCACAGACTCTCGTGAAGAAAGTTATAAAATTTCCCCTTCCACAAAATGGAGGGAAATTCTTGACTAGTTGAACAACAATTAATTTTCCAAGAGGAACAGTGCACCATGGAGTTGCTTGGCATCATCTGTTACAAATCAGGCAAGTCTAAAAACTTAACTTTATGAACACATATCCAATCTGCTCTAATCCTGAATTGTATAGTAGCAAACTGATAGTAACCTTGCCAGAACATTCCACTGTGTGTTCGATGTACTTGGACAAGATCCGCTTGAGTTCACGTTCCCTAACTCCACGTGAATGAAGATTCTCCAATATTGTCCTCAGTTGATCCTCATCTGTTATCCTCCACCAACCTCTCCGTAACTCTGTAATGGGCATGCACATGTTATGATATTAACAACTAACTGAAACATATATATAGTAAAACCTCCACTTAAAATTTTGCTGGGGGACAAGCTTTTTATACCTCAATCTGGAAAAATGTTAAATGGGAGTTACATCAAAATGGAACACAAATTACTACTGTGGTTACAAAAAATTTTATTCACTCCTAAGTTAAAGTTAATGATGCTTTTCTTCCATAAAATAAATTAATCTTAGCAAGTCACTGCACAAAATATTCTATGAGTCCATTCTTCTGTCAGTTCATCTGGAAAGAAAAATATGTAGGTGCCCCAAAATATGACTGCATTTAGAGGAATCAAATACTACAGAGTAAAGTGTAAATACAAAATGAGCTGCATCCATATATACCCAGAATGTTACTTTCTGATATAACTGAGGAATGACGTCTGTTTTGTTGGTTGGGCGTGATAAAAGAAAAGCAGCTCTTTCTCCAAATGTTCGAGTCTGCTCAAACTACCACAGTCCATCTTGTCAATATAAAAGTATCATCTGATAAATTAAAAGTTTGAAAAAGCCTCACCAAATGTATGAACTTGCAGTTGCTTATCTGCCTTTTCATCACTACCCCCACTGTTTCTTCGCCATTGATTACTGTGGATAATAATGCCATTCTTGCTGAAAAGATCACTGGGATCAAACTGTGTCAGGAATCTTAATGGCAGGAAACAGGAAATGTGGCAATGACATAAAACCAGAGGATGAGGAAGAGGATGATGGTGATGATGAAACTGTCCTTACTGTTACAGAAGTATCCAACATTGTGCAAAGTGTCTGATGCCTTGTGATGACCAAGAAATATATTCTGGACTAAGTACTGGACAGCACAGAAATTCTACAAGAGTTTAACAAGAAACTATTACTAAAATGGGCTGTACTGAAAAAAATTACTAACTTTTTTAAGAACTAAAAATAAGTTTGTCTAGTTTTCTGTTTTTCACATGTACATAACTATCATTCTGAAATTTTTAACGTGCTTCAGTGCAACATCAAACATAATTTCACAACCCAAACAACTTTGTTCGACTGAGATTTCACCGTATACACTTCTACTATGATTATGTGAAAATCCACAAGTTCACATTTTAATCTTCATTTTATTTCAAACATTATTCATCACAATGTTATGCATTGGTTTCTTCATAATCTGCAGATACTTCTGTTCATCTTGCCTTTTGCCATTCTCATAAATACAAGAAAAAAGCAAGTATTATTCATACTATTGCAAAGTAAGTGTAACTACTACTGTTATGAGCACCACCACCACTGTTGCTACCAGCTGTCACCACCACAACATTTATCCAAATACCACACATTCCTGCAGGTGTGCAAATCCAAGCTTTCAGACAAACAAAGTGAAACAATATATGTATCTTTAAACCCTTATACCACACATTACCATCATACTGCATGTATGGTAAAATATTCTTCAGTCATGATCTCTACAACCTGGCAGCTCTCACACTACAGTAAATATGCAGTAATAATTAAGTTACCAACAACACTTTAATTCAGAGCTGCAAACTCTGCTGCTGTAAACTTGCCCCTATAACTGTTACATTCAGTTGTTAATTCCATCACATCAGAAAATGTAGCTCTGGTGGAGAAAGGCTGTTGTATGCTGGTCCTGCAAAAATGACAGACGCTCCCCGCTGGTATTAGCGTGACACCCAAGCATTATGCAGAATGAAGACATGGCACCCTGATGCTGGCAGGAGAACCAGTGATATGAACACTGCTATGTAGATTAATCAGACGCTCTTCCAAGAGAATACTAGTCCCCTGACCATGTGCATAACCAATCTGGTCCAATCAGCTGGATAATACCCCTACAACTGCCAGAGCATTCTTTCTCCATGAAAGCTGATTCACCAAAATGGAAATACTCCTATAAAATGCATCTGGACTTTTCACTGTGACATCTTTTGGAAAAGATGTGCACGCTGTATTTGCATTAGTACCTTTACATGGTACCATTATTTTTAGGGGAACCAGTACTGGTCAGCAATAGCCATTACAGTCACAGAAGTTTTAGGTACTGCAATGCTCACCACATGGGACAGGTTTGGCCTCCGCAGGCTCCATAGGTCCCGCCTTCTTCAGTTGCTCAAGCTGTACCATTTCCTCTGCTGTAAGGATAAGTGGTGCTGGTGACTCACACTGGCTGCCCCCTGGTGAAGGTGAGGACAGTCTTGATGGAGGTGGAAACACTGGAATGCGCAGCTCTGTACCATTTTCCACACACCTGTTAAATAGTCAGAATATCTTTATGTCTAACCCCAAAAATATTTTACTTCAGATGCTTCAGTCTCTTGGTTTATTTAATGATGTTTTGCCAAGTGCATAGTTTATAGTGTCAATAAAAACAGCAGGATAATATGAATGGATTTTATAGTGTAGCACACCTCAGACTGTCCTTTAGTACAAATTCCACTTCCAATGTTTGCTTAATTCCTGAATGTTCAAGTTAATGTTTAAATTGTAGTGCATGGTTTATGAAAAAGTGAGTATTATTTGAACAGAAAAGATAAAATTACGAAGTAAACGGTATTCTGTGGAAAATAAAATAGAGGTTATGCAGCACATCCTAAAAATGCAGTAAACTTCCTTGTTGCCCACCTATATAACAAAAATTTCTAGGGGTGTTTTTTATGTGTGTTCACATATGCGACTGTAGGTCGTTTATAAAGGTTAACAATGTTTTGTCAGTTACACATGTTACATATTACAGCAAACCCTTGCTGTTGGTGGCGGTGGTTTTGTTCCTGCAAAACTCTGTAAATGGTGATACCACAATGCAAGAAGTTAAAACCTTATGGGAAAAATGGTTTAGGGAAACCAAAAACTCATAAAACATGCTGATATGTAAATTAATGATTAATAAACACAAAGACATTTGTGTTGGTGCTGACTAGAATAATGTTGATACTCCTGGCTGAAAGTTACCATGGCAATCAAACAATGTACATCACATGGATGGGTGACAGACAGAACACTTCGTGAGGAAAGTGATGATCTTTGATTGCTTTGCCTTCTTCTGCACATCCTTATACAACGCCTTGTATGCAGTCATGACAGCCTCCAGTTTGTGCTTGAATTTGTAGCACCTATCCATGAAACAGTCAACTTCAAAGAAATAGCTACATCATCTGCCATCTGGAGGCCTTTCTTCAACTCCAGTAGTCTGCTGAGGCATCTCCACAGCAACATCAGAATCTTCTGCATCTTATGGTTTTCACTCAGCGTTGTCATGTCTTCAGATTCCTCCTCAGTTAACTCAGCAGTATGAGTGTTCAGAACTTCCTGGATATCAGCCCCCTCCAACTCTAGAAATCCTTATCCTGGAACTTCATGGGTTAACACAAGCATATTGCTTATTTTGTCCTGCCAGCTGGGGAACTCCCAGCAGTCATTAACAGCTGCAGGCCAAAGCTTCTTCCAACAGCCATTCACAGTTGTGGACTTCAGCTCATCCACAGATTCCTTTCAACTTCCTATGCAGTCAACTATGCTATATGGCTTCCAGCATACACTGACACTAATAATGTTCTCCTGCTCACCTGCAATTCAGATAGTGTGGAAAGTGCTGCTAGTGTGACAGCACTTGAATGTTGTGATGATTCCCTAGTTAAGCTGCTGCAGGAGTAAGGTGGTGGCAATGGGCAGATACTCAACATGGATATTCAAATGGGTGAGACCAAGATCGTGTGGATTCCCCACGACATTAAGGAGCACTGTGACAGCCAGAGTCTGTGACTTCAGGTACAGTTTTCAAAACAGCCTTCAATGACATGGCCTTACTCCCTCACCATGGTAGCAATGACTGACAACCACTTGCGGCTCATCTTAGAGACTTACAAACAAGGGCCCGAATATCTTTCTAAGAAAAAGATCATAGCAACTCACACACGAAATATTCACAGTCAATGGAACTGTGGCCATAATGCTTCTCCTGATCTTGTCTTTATTTATGTACTGAACTGCTGATTTTCTTTTTCACCAGAATGACATTCACCAGCAGCAATGCTCATTCCCCTGTCGAATGTACCCCAACGCCTTCACTTTCTCCAAAAGAAACATCGCTTTCCATTCCCTTTTATCCTTTGGTCCTTCATTAGTACTGACATCACCCTTTCTAAATATAATTAAAACATGAGAGTGAGAATTAGTTCTAAAACCTGTGTAAAGTACAGTGGAAGTACACTCTGTACCACAAAATATCCAGGTAGTTACTCAGAGACAAAGACAAGCAGATGCAGCCTCTTGTGTATCATTCCAAACACCTCAACAGGCACAAACATGAAAGAGTGAAGAACCTACATCATGATGTACGAAGGTTGCTACAATAATTCTTCCATAAATAAGCAAAACTGCAATGTGTGAACCCCATATGTGAAAAGGGTATGCTGTCTTATAAAATACTGTTCATAGGCAAAGGTAGTGTAGTTGGTATACACACTAGGCGACAGGCTAGACAGTCTGAGCTTCAAATCCCAGCAGGGACACAAGGTTTTTCTTTTCTCCAAAAGGTCCAGACTGGCTCTGGGGCCCACCCAGCTACCTAGTGAATGCGTATCAGGGCTCTTTCCCAAACATAAAGAAGCTTGGTCATCAGGCTGACCACTCCCACCACCTAGCATCAGGATTAAGAATGAGTGGAGCTTATCTCTACTCCCCCTGCATGCCTTCATGGCAGGGACAGTGATGTACAAATGTACATACATCTTCATGTAAAGTATCTGTTATTCTTGTCAGATTTCAATGAAATTTGAATTTCCTTGAGAGATTTTCAAAAAATACTCAAATATCAAATTTCATGAAAATCCGTCCAGTGGGAGCAGAGCTGTTCCACGCGGACGGATGGACAGATGGACGGCAGACTGATGGACAGGCAGGAGGAAGGATGGATGGACACAACGAAGCTAACAGCCACTTCTCACAATTCTGCAAACATCCCTAAAGAATGATATGCTCGTACATAAAAAAAATTATGGGAGCATCAAGCTCTTAACCCTTTAAAGCCGCAATTAGCCAGATTTAAATCCCCTTGCTCAAGTGTCACTGTGCTGAAGTTTTTCCACTGGGGATTTAATTTTTTATGCTTGCTCTTATTTAAAAAATCATATCTCATAGAATTTTTGCTCAAATTTAATGAAATAAAATTTGACAGTCTGTTTACGAATTGATTAATTCGGGAAAAAAATTGTTCACCAATTTTTATAATAAATTAGACCTGTGAAATGGATGCATTTCATGAATGCAGTTCAAAAATTTTGTTACTCACATAACTCTGGTTGCTACAGAAGATCTGTGGCTCCTTGGATCGGTGTGTGTGCGCGCGCGCGCGCGTGCACACACACACACACTATTTTAACAAATTCACTTTTGTGTGGTACTCCCCAAAAGAAGGAACCATGCACAAGCCAACATTACATCTGGGGCACTTATATGCTGTTGTCTAGCTCTGGCCCAGAGCTGAACAGACATGGCAGCAGACGATGTTAGATTTTACCAGCCAGTGTTGCCTATGCTGGACTTCCAGCCTCATAACGTTGGTGTCAGCGGCACTTGGCCTTCCAAACAAACTAGGGGTGGGGCGATCTTGGTTTCCTCCAACTTCTTCGATCAAATTTCTCACCAGAAGTCTCAAGTCTCAGTGGGTGTATTTATCCCCACATGAAGATAACAGAATCCAACTGTTGAGTACTGTTAGATCCAGAAGGTGGAAAAAGTTTTGTGGTCCACTTGAAGCTACGTCTACCCATCAAACAGCTGTTTGCCATACGATCAGAACTGTTGACGTAGCCCATGTGGCAGTTACAGCATGCCACGATTTGAGGCTTCACAAGCCTGTTGTTGTCACAAAAATTTCCTTCTGCTGGTGGCGGGTCCATGTTAGTTAGCATGTAAACGTCTCGTCTGTCCTTCCACACTAATGCATTGAAATTTCCCCTGGTCCTAACCCTTACATCACTCCTTTTCAATTTTAGTTTTTTCAGTCTGAAGTCTGGGGGCATGTCTTTTCTGTCAGGCCATACTGTCCTGCATGAATTTATTTTATGTCTCTCTAAGTCATCAAAAAGTCTTGGGGATGAAAAAAATTGGCCATAAACAGTTTGTGTCCTAAGCCTGCAACTCTGCCAGTCAAATGTCTGACAGCTGCACGTGCTGCAGTCATGTCACCAGTGGCGAAGCACGAGTCTTTACCCAAGTAAGCTCTCATGTCATATGTATACCCTGAGTTGTCAAACAGTTTGTAAATTTTGATACCGAAATGTTTCCTTTTTTGGGAATGTACTGCCTGAAGATAACCCAACCCTTAAATTTTATATTCACCTCATCCACAGCCAAATGTTCCGAGGGGTTATAGAATTTAGCATAGGCCTGGTTCAGTGTGTCAAAAATGCTCCTTATTTTCCATAGTCGGTCATATTCTTTACCTTGGTTGGGTCTTTGAGAATTGTCTGCAAAGCACAAAAAATGCAGTATGTGTAAAAACCTGTCCCATGTCATGGTCTCACCATAAAAGGGAGCATGTATCTGTCTTAAGTTGAGACCAGTAGTCATGAAGTGTGTCTTTCAAGTCGCGTCCCATGTGCAGAGCCAAGGCAATGAAAGTCATCATGTCTGGCATCATAATGTCAGGCAGTCGATGGCTAGGTCCAGCTTGTTTGTCCAAGTGTTGCTGGTAGTACAGGTTCATCTCGTCCACCAGCAGGTGAAAAATTTGTGCAAAAAACAGCATCAACAGCGGCGAAGTATCTTTGTTGATGCGTGAAGCCTCAGACTTTTTTACACTTTTTGCTGGACCAACAGAAGGATGGATAGTGATGCTCCTTCCTTGAGGTGGTCCCCAGTTTGATAAACCTGCAACACTTGTTCCAGCCTGTGGCTCTTCTTCTTGTGCTGAGGCTTGTTGTTGTTCCTCTTCAAATTCATCAGATTCATTGACATCACCAGCCTCAGCACCAAAATCACTCTCCGAATCTGCTGCAACCAGAATTTCACTGATGGCTTCCTTGTCCAGCCTGATCTTTTTCGCAGCCATAGCTCTATGAATGCCAACACTCATCTGCATTAGGACCCACTGTGTGTGACCAGGAACCTCACAAGGTTCTATTTTTAGACAGACTTTTTCTGTGTTGCTGCTCTCTCTTATGTCATGTCTCACTGTCAAACAAAGAGGGCAGTTCTTATTTTCCTGGTCCACTTTTTTTATTTTTTTTTATTGCCACTGCACAGTGAATGTTACACTGTTCTCTCTTTTACAAAGACTGTTCTGTGTTGCTGGGCACTGAGAAATATAACACCAGAATAAATATGAACTACTTAGATAGTGAGAACAAAACAGGTCTAAACGTACAATGTGAATGCTGTGTAAAATTCCTCGTATTCTAGGAAGCCTTCCACAGAGTAATGAAGTAGTAGCTGCATAGCACACTTTTGAATTCAACCCAAACCCAACCCACTAACGACTGCAGTGCAAACGATAGAGAGAAATATGCTTTGTCTCGAGGGGTGTTGAAGTGCGCACTTCTAAAATTTGTTGACGTTTCAATGGTGTTATTGTGCAGGGGTACAGGGTAAGGGGGGACCGTTACTCACTGTGCAGGCAGCTCTGACCATCAAGAGACCTGCCACATACATAAACCATAGGTGAACACGGAAAAGAGGTCAGAAAAATGCTTCCAAATTGGACTCAGCATTCGCATCAAGTTAACATGACGTTCGGCTATGAGGAAAATTTAAATGCCCACAGTGAGCATTAAGTAAACATGTTGTTTCGCAGTAAAGGGTTAATCACTCAAACAAGATTCACTTGAAAACCATTAACACCAGAAACAGCGTTCTCCTCAGGATGATGTACAATATATGAACATGTAAGCATAAAAATATTTCCCAGTTCATTCTACATCAAGGGCTGCATAAGGAACTTATTAACAGTCTGACAGAATCACTGCTTTACAGCAAATATTACAGCTTACCTTGTAGGGCAGGTACCGTTTGTTACCGATGTAGAGTCACATGCATCCCTTGGCAACACACTAAACCAGTTCCTCTCACCGGTCAATATCCCAGTTGTTCCACCAAGCAAGAAACTTCCATTCAATTCCTTTCCATTGCTGAACACAGTTGAAGAATTCAAATTGTACAAATGATTGAGAGCATTGAACTTATCACCATTTGGAACTATAACAGGTCCTATTTCTGCATTTGCCTTCTCCATACACTCGCCTAACCTTTCAAATTGGATTGGTCTATGGACTAGAAAAGTTGCTGGAATTTTGTCTTCACCATCTTCCAACTGAGTTTTAGTACCAAACACCAAACTCTTCTCCTTACTATCAACGCACATTGTGCCAGTACTTTTATCTTCTTTTTTAATAGCATTAAGTTCAGTACTAAACAAATCACTTTTAATTTCTACCTTCACAGCACTTAAACCATCATCCTTCACCTCATTTTTCATACACGACATACCAGTGGCATTCTTTATATCTGCTTTTTTCACAGTTAAACCACTGGGGACACAGATCACATCACCCTCTATCTTTATCTTGCCAGCAGTGATTTCAGTAATAATGTTCTCTTCACACTTAACAGCACTTTCTTCTCTCATCAATGGTCTCTTGGTACAACCGGCAACTTCTACTTCCATTCCTAATTTGTTTACACCTGTTTTTTCTTCTTCTTTACCTATAACTACATCACAAGTTTCTTCACCCTGCCTTTTCACATTGCACTTGGGTTCAACTGCTGTAAAATCTTCTACCTCTTTTTCAACAGTGACCAACACTTCCTCCTTTCCATTCCTTTCATTCACAACCTGTTCACCTTCACCCTGTAATTTATCTGAATCTACTTCCATTTTCTCCTCCCCTCCAAATTCCTCTATCCTCTCAATCTTCTCTGCCTCTGGTAAGCTTGTATTCTCCCCACTTCTTTCCCAGGAAGACAATTCATCTGTTCCCACACCCCTATCAATACAATCCTCTTTCTCTCTTGTTCGTTTCTTCCTATGTTCATTCTTCACTCCCTCACACTCCTCAATGTCACGTGCAATTTTCAAAGCCTCTTTCTGAGCAGCATCCAGTTCCTCAACCTCCATTTCCAGCTCTTCATCTTCGGTTTCCTTGACACATAACTCCAAGCTGTGGTTAAGCCTCTCCTCACAATTCACCTTTTGTTCTTCATCTGCAGCCTCTTTTAACAATTCACTTTTGTTATTTACTTCCTTATCTTCTTTCTCCTGCAATTAAGAACATATAAGAAACATCAATAGAGAATCACTTCATAGCTGAGACTCTGTAAAATTTCTGACATCTGACAAAACTCATATATACTAGGATATTATCAAACCATCACATAACTGCATAACTGCACAATAAACCCTACAATGTAAACTGACAGCACAAAACTGTATTCTTACAAATAAAAGTAACTACAAATACAAGAACCAAGACTAAATTCGCATCAGTACAGTGTGGGAACATCCCAACAACTCCAAAATGAACCCTCCCATGCAAATCTGCACCAGACTGCCACGAATGCTGAGCCAGCCAAGCCAGCTCTGGTTGGAACCAGCAGACTGCTCAGCTCCCAACAGAGCATTCACTGCTCAGTGCCTGAGAGAGCGGCACACTCAGTCCAGCTCTCCACCAAGCAGCATACACTACACAGCTTCAAACCAATTGGCCGTGATCATCATATACAGTGCTCACTTGACTCTGGTTGACTGAGCTCTCTCAATGGAGTTTGATTTGTCGTTTGACTTGACCACCCTGGTCCACTCCATGCAAGCAGAGTTCTTTTGGCAGGACTACTGTGGCTGGCACCAGCTACTGGTGAACATTCAATCACTGTCTCTTCACCCCCTCCACAATGCATAATGAGAAGCACAGAACTTGCACACATTGATACGACCATTGTCTGACTGGACATAAAATAAATATTACAAGAAATGTGCTTACTGTGGTCATGATTTCAACAGCAGACCCATCCTACGGTAACCCACAACAGTAAGTGTTCATGTACAGTACAGTTCACATCAGTATAGAATGTTCATCTACAGTACATGAATATGTCATTACACCTAAGTACTACGCTATGAAGGTGTATATGGACAGTAACAGTAAGACTCCATGCATTTCTATATTTGGCACAAGACAGGTTAGCACGGCCTGGTCAATTTATCTGCAGGGAAAGAAACTTTGTACCAATAAGACGGCATAGTTGGTTTTCTCAACTCAGGATATGCTGGCATAATACTGTCCTCTGGAATGCATCAAACCCCAGCCATTATGCCGGCAGACACCATAGCGTTCAGGCACTATAACCCTAAAAACACTAAAGCTCTACAAACTGTGTGACAGAATAAGTTACACTTTGTATATGAATGTGCAGCTCTGCAAACAGTGTAATCAATCTAAACTCAGAGTTCCTATTACTATCCCATGGGAAAGAAAATCTTAAGACTTTATCACATGCACACCAAGCTGTCTGCAAGGAAAGGACTGTACTATGATAGGCAATATATCCCACTACAGCACAGTCTTACAGCAGCCCATTCACATAAATGGTTATCACTTGACAAAGGAATTTCAAAGTCTGCACAGTGCACGTAATGAATACGTATGGTAGAAGGCCCAGACCCATTATCTACTTCAATCAATCACTCATTGCACTATACATAAATGTAACTTATGCTTAAGTTAAGCCCCACATGAACAATCCACAACCATGGTACATTCCAACAGAAACTAACTAAGTAATCATCCAAACTGCTAAGGGGTTTTGGATCAGCAATGGATAATTCCATTCAGAGAGTGAAGTGCTCACTGGCAGTTGCTACTATGCAGACAGTTCATTATATACAACACACTCAAAGGCAGCACAACACATTCTTAGAATCCACCACATGCATAGAATTTCTAAAGTACATATATCTAATAACAACTTATTTAAACAGATATTCATTCTGCTCAATACAGAATCAAGTGAAGCGCTGGTACATGAAAACCACTTCTAACAACATTCCAAATTGGTGTTATACACAGTGCCTACAAACAGTCTGCATTCTGTTCAATCTTGTGAGCTAATGACTGGATTACTTTGTGTCAGTATGTAGCTTAAATGTGTTAATAAAGTGTGTTCATTCAATGAAATGAACACCTCATCACTCTACATTTATGCACCTTGCCCACCTGCAATCAATCCTTTTTACCTTTAATGTCCCACGATTCACACCTCTGAAAGCCACACAGTCCATTATATGACCTGAGTAATCATCCCCTCAACAAACCAGAGCAATTAAATACAATTTACCTTGGGTCCTCATGGCTTAAATGAAATTAAAAGGGGTGGGGGTGGGGGTGGGGAGGGGGGGAGACAGCAACCCTATCTCAGGAGATGCACAAATGACATATGATTACAGCAGCAAGAACTTACTGCCACTGATGTCACACCTACCCATTGCACAGTACTGCAGCTTGTCCAGAATGTGGATGGACTGAGCCACAAATTGTTGTATATGGACAACTGTTTATCCTTACCAGTACTCCTCGATGGTGTCTGTACAAGACAAATAAGATTCTGTTGTACAGTGAGCTAGTACAGAAAGAATGTGTCACCCACTTTTGGAGAAAAGATCCTAAAGATGAACAAAGGTAACCTAGTGTCCCAGGTATAAAGAAACCTGTTGGAAGGATAAACGAGAGATGTATGTCCTAACCAACACTGATATACCAGCATAAGGAAACTTCAGAGATGAATCTGACTACAATACCCATATGGGTTAAGTGGACAAAAGCCATGACCAGATTCCCACCAATTATGATGTATGTAGACAGACCTGCAAATGGACCACATACTGCATCACATGCAAATATTCAACGTCCCTGCAGTTATTCTTTGAAAATTTTGGGGGCATGCCACTATCCATGTCAGCGTAGATCACACCCAACAAGCTCTCTACACAAAAGATGCAAGCACAGTAACCTGAGCACAGTATGTTCATTGCAGCCTACATGCTGCCTATCGGTGTGTTACAACTCGGATATCCAGGCAACATGTACTGTTCTACACTGCAAAACTGAAACCTGCACAAGAAAAAGGAATGAATATATTGGGAGAAATGCATATGCAGATTGTATGTTCCATAATCAGTATGTCACAGAGCATCACATACTGGAATATTTTACTGTATTCTGAATTAGGCACTAAATTATTTACACACAAGCTGCATGAGATGATCACAATTTTCAAAGAAGACAGTGTATCTTTGTCCCTGAGCACAGCAGCTGTGAAGATGGTGTTACCACACAAAAGCCCAAGTTTACTGTTCCCCTGCCATATCTTTCAAGTGCAAGACTCCAGCTTCTAAGCAAGCCCAGCACCTTCTAAAAATTTCTCAACACATAATGGAGCTGTTGTCTTGAAATAATAGCAACTTCTCTTTGAATATTGTCTCAGTTCTTGCATGAATATGGGTTGTTCACATGAATTCTATTTTTCAGTGACAGGTGACACAGACTTTTGGAACACCAATATCTGTTACTCTGGCAGTTCACATTCCGACTGGATGTAAACCATACCCATCACAGAAAAACATTACTTCTAGGTCAATAAATCCATTAGCTACAGATTTGCAGAACAACCTGCAATATCAGGCTTGCTGCTTGCCAATCTTGAGGAAAGTGTTGTTTTATGGTTCCACAATTTTACTACATCTTCCAATCAACAGTTTCATATTTTACCTTGTCCAGCACGGAATCTGTCATTTTAAATTTTTTTTTATATTCTGTATACTGTTCTTTTACATGACACTGTTTAGGTAGTTTTTTTTACAAAACTTTTGGTCTCTTTTTCCATGACATGTACTTTGCAGAAGTATTGTAAATGAACATTCCTTGTTCAACATAATATATCTCTTTCTCTCACATGCACACGTGCGAGCACACACACATATGCCCCATGCATGCGCACACACAAATACTTCCTTACATTCAGTGACACTATCAAAGCCACAATCTACAGTGTAAATCAGTTATGCTCCGTGATGTAGTTTTTGGTTCAGGCACCACACCAAGCAGCAGGAAGATAATAAGCTTTTTTTGTTTGATATCCACGTGGTCAGGATCAAAAGGGCCAAAACAACTGTGGCTGCTTCATAATCATGTGTTCCCACTTAATCTTAAAAAAGGTTGAAAGTACCCCATCCCCAACAAGACCAGCAGCAGCCCAAAATAAAGGTCTCTGTGTTAAGAGACATATTTTGGCAGGTTATCAACAGAAGCATAAACCGTTTCATCCACATACCTCCTTCTCTGGTTTGGTCCCTTCTGGAAATGGCTGCTTCAGAGTCACTTGTCCATTGTTCTCTTCACAGTCACTGTAGACATCAGGTTCTGCAGATTCCATCGCTTCAACAAAAACTCCTCCTGCACAAGGCAATGTCCAATACCGTCGCCAGTATCGATCCTGACCAAAGCAGATGGCTCGGAGCTGCTGAGCTGATGTGCTGAGAGCCTGAAGAGAGTTCTCACTCTGTCGCATTAGGCGCTCCACTTTACGATTCAGTTCTTCAGCTGTTAAGTTTTTGTCTTCATCCTTCAGGGTGAAAAAAAGAGGGAGGTTTATGACTAGAGGGATTTATAAGAAACCTTGTACACATGATCATTCACATATTGCCCAAGGTTAAATGTTAATGCACTCTGTATTCTGCAGTTCACGTCATCTCAGAATTGAGGTGCATGTACTATCCTGGCAATGTCCTTAGTTCCTGTCAAAATGATAAGAAAATACGACACCCCGCAATATGTATGAAATCTGATGTTCTGATGACAGTGACTATTAAACACACAGTGTTCTGGGATGTGAACCACATAGTTTGGTAAATAGGTACTGTTTCAGGGAAATCTGCTACCTCCATGTTCAAGGCAGGAAGATGGAGGCAGCAGTCTCCTCCAAAAGATGGTGCCTATCTAACAAACTAAAGAGCATCACATCATAAAAGACAGTACAAACCAGAAGAGATCTCCATCCTTTCAATCAATGGCCTGCACTGAATTTCAAAGAAACTTTGGTCTGAGTATTACAGTACTAAAGGGAATCCAAATCCAACAACATCTTCACCAATAGCACTATGCTTACTAAACAAATCATAAATCAACAGATCAAATTAATAAATATTGCAAACATACTTTTAACATCTGCGAATTATTAACTGCCCTGCTGTGATCATCTTCTGGCAAACAACTTGGGCTTACCAAATACTTTTTCGATTAAACAAATTTTGTAATAATTTTCAGGGAATTACATGTAACATCATCATCAAACATGTTGTATTTGTCTTCTCTCTACATGCACTGGTCTTCATTCCATACTGAATAAGAAAAGATAGTCTTACAATCTCAGCCCTTCACATGTATCGAATTTACTGAAATTCATAAGATATGTTCACTTTTTAACAGCTGCACAGAACCTGGCTGAGTCAACGAGCTGCCCACACCTACACTATCACAGAGAGGTGCTGTCTGTTATCTGAAGTAATGGGAATAGACTGCAACATCACAAGTTTCTGCATAACACACACAGTAAACACAGACCCTACAAAATATGTCATCATAAATTCCAATGCAAGCTCCCTAATATGCCTGTTCCTAACAAGAAATTTGCATATACATGAAAAAGGTTTTGGGTAAAGTTCCACTCTAGACAGTATGTTATGCTAGGCAAGTGTATCAAGGATGCATGTTCAAGATAAATTATAGTGAGAAACTGGCAGACTTGACAGTGCAGAAATGCTTGTATGAGTTTTGTATCACATACATCAAAAACCTCACACAAGCAACATGTTAAACCTCGGTACTGCCAATTTCCTTAAGCTTACAGAACCAACAATGGAAAATGTACCAGCATATTTCACCTTAAACAAGTAACACTGATGCGCTTCCCAGCACAACATACGAACAGCTCTAACAATACAAAAGAACACCTGTAAGAGTGAAACATTGATGGCCTGCATTATACCACAATATTTTGACATAAAGACATTAAAAACAACAAATGATACCTACATTAGGAGAAAGACCTAGTAACAGATGTCAACCCCACAGTACTTATTACAATAAAAACAGCAGACCAAAAAACAGGCCTTGAAGTAGTGGTTTTGTAAATGAATCACCAGGATGAAGAAACGTTCCTAGTCTTTAACCTATACAAGAGAGTGATAGCTGTGAGTACTGCTTGATTTGACATCATGTAACTTTTCATTAAAAAAAAAAAGGCTTGCTGGTTAGTTTGGTTCTCAAAAGGAAGGATGACTGTTCCGATAATCATCATTAATTGACCGACCTTAAAAAATGGATTTGCAATATGTTTTCTTGGAGGTATATATTTATAACATTATTAAAAAACTTCTTCACAGGCGGGGTTAATTTTGTAATTACCCATTATTCATATATTAACAAATCCATTACTCTGTCACGCACCTAAAAAGCTAAAGAATTCTAGGTTAAATAAATCAAGCTGTTTGTCTAATCAGTCCACACAAATATCTTAAGTACTGAAACTATGGACCCGTGTGTGTGTGTGTGTGTGTGTGTGCGCGCGCGCGCGCGCGTGCGTGCGTGCACGCATGTGCACTGTTAAGCAATTACTTAGCTAATTATGACAAATAGCATCACAACTGGCCAAAGCATTGCAAATGTGTCAAAACTGTAGTTATTTTCCTAAGGTACACTGGCATAATACGTAACTCTTTATGAGACTGATTTCAGATTTTCTTCACACACTGCACATATGCGCACATGTGCGCGCAACACACATACACCCACTACACTTTTATCATTGATACTAAATGCATATAATTTGAGTTGCTTCCATGTGTACCTCCCCTTATCATTGAAAGGGCGCCACGTTTCATCATTGGCTGGGATAGTGTGGCAAGTATGGCAATTCAGCAGGGGCTGGACAGTCTGGGGATTGAATCCCGGTGGCAGCAAGATTTTCCACACCTGTCCAGACTCGCCATGCGGCCCACCCAGCCTCCTGTATGGTAAGCACTGGGTTTCTTTCCCAGAGTAAGTCAGCAAGATTCTGCACTTTGTACAAGGTGCAGGACTGCTGAATTATTGAGATAAAGGGCTGCACAAAAGATTGATAACAGTCAAAATGCACAGGTCACTGGGGTGCCCACCCTTCTGTATTCTANGGCGCGCATGTGCACTGTTAAGCAATTACTTAGCTACTTATGACAAATAGCATTACAACTGGCCAAAGCATTGCAAATGTGTCAAAACTGTAGTTATTTTCCTAAGGTACACTGGGATAATACGTAACTCTTTAGGAGACTGATTTCAGATTTTCTTCACACACGCTGCACATATGCACACATGTGCGCGCAACACACACGCGCGCACGCACACACACACACACACACACACACAGAGACACGCACTACATTTTTATCATTGATACTAAATGCATATCATTTGAATTGCTTCCATGTGTACCTCCCGTTATCATTGAAAGTGCACCAGGTTTCATCATTGGCTGGGATAGTGTGGCAAGTACAGCAATTCAGCAGGGGCTGGACAGTCTGGGGATTGAATTCCGGTGGCAGCAAGATTTTCCACACCTGTCCAGACTGGCCATGGGGCCCACCCAGCCTCCTGTACGGTAAGCACTGGGCTTCTTTCCCAGAGTAAGTCAGCAAGACTCTGCACTTTGTGCAAGGTGCGGGACTGCTGAATTATTGAGATAAAGGGCTGCACAAAAGATTGATAACAGTCAAAATGCACAGGTCACTGGGGTGCCCACCCTTCTGTATTCTATTCTATTCCCCGGGTAAAGTGGCTCTGACATGGCACTAACCACCCACCCCTACCTGGTGCCAAGGTTAAAGAAAAGGTACAGCTATACCTCTACCCTCCCTGC
>BLKM01000461.1:185270-209116 GCA_013340265.1 Coptotermes formosanus | reverse complement strand
TTTAAATGACTGCCATTACTTTGCATGCTCTTGAGAGGTAACTTTAAGTGACCCTGGCAATTTAAATGTACACTGCATGTTAAGTGTGATCAACATTTTGGGCAAAAGGGTTAAGTATAAAGGTAAGTGTATCAGCATGCAATTGAAGATGACTGTTGCAGGGTGTGATGCCATGCAGCCAGTAAAGATGTACTTATCATGACAATGAATATAATAGTTCATTCCGACACACTGGTGCATACCTATCAGACTACATGGGGTCACAATCCAGATGACAGTCGCCTTCATAGACCATACTATAACCCTCAAATCTCACATCACATGAAAGGATCTTAATCAAACCCATCAAACTAAATATTCTCTGAGAATGTTGTCTATGGGTGGGAAAACTTGAGGCACATGCATAATCTGGAATTAATAATAACAACAAGCATACTTTTCTGCATGCAAAACACTCACCAAATCCAAGGGTCTCTCCAAAGTTGTGCAGAAATTCAAACACCATGAGTGTGTCAGCAAACGCCTGACCAGACAGTTTCAACCCTGGTATTCTGTTTAGAGTTGGCAGTGATTTATGATCTGTGAAAGAAAAAGAAACTGTATAAAGTGATATGCATTTATAATTACATAGAGCTTTTAATGCCATGGAAGGCACTACAAATGACATACCACTGCCTAAGGTGTGGGACAGGGGGCGAGCATGACAGTGCGATGGTTTTAGCAATTCACTGCCATCTTCATTCTGAAGGGGCAGAGCTTATAAAACAAACACTCAAAAAACAGACAGCCCTCAACACTTTCTGGATTGATTTTTATTACATTACATGGCTTGTTTGTGTGTTTCTTTGTGTTGTAAAGGAACATAACATTTTGATCAGTTTTGGCAGAGAAGCGTTATGAATGGTTGACTTATGGCCATAAGTATTTTCACTGGTTTGCGTACTGAGATCTGAGTGACTGGATATAAAGTGAACATCACATTCCTTTTAAACTTTGAGGATAATGGAAGAACTTTCATTATATATCTACAGCACACAACATGTACAGGATGTTGAATAATAACTTCTTTGTTAATTTAAAGGAATTTTAATTAAATGAATTAAATTTAATTCATTTCAAAGTTAATTTTTAAGAATATATATTAAACATACTGACAATGACAAAAACTACAAACATTTTTATAACAATGAATGAGACTTAAAATATAGGACCTTTACAAAATACAAATTTGACAGTAGGAGATAATCTTGTACATGTCTTTAGGTATGAATAAAGATACACGTCAAAGTAAAACATCTGTAATTTCCTCCACAAGGTCAATATGGTCTCCCTAATTCTGGCTATATAAGGCTGTAACACTGTGGCATAATAATAAACCCAAATGTCATCCTCAAACTAACAATGTATAATGATACTCTGTTATTGAGTTGTACTCATACAAGGTACACAGAGAATGGTAACTCAATTTATGAACATTTTTTTCCTATTGGAGTATTCCCACTTCCTGATGAAATACGTGAAGCTCTTGCAGCAAATACAAGGGAGTCAAATTTCTGATTTAACTTCCAAAAAATTTAAATTCACTCATTTCTGTCCCCTTTACTGAGTTCTCGATTTTAATTCCTTGGGATTCTAATTTATAAGCTACCTTTTGGGCTTGTCTATAACATCCTTCTGGTTTATGTACAACAGGAATACATAAAGATAAAGGTAAAGTTGTTCCTGTGCATGCCACAAAGGCATATGGGACAGCAGAGGCAGAGCACCCATCTTTCTTAACTTCAGAACTAGAGTGGTCACTTCACACCCTGGCCAATTTAACACCAGCACCCAGCGAATGGGAGACGGGTTGGTTGCCACAGTCAGTCTGGACACTTTGGAGAAGAGAGAAATCTCTTTCCCCTGCCAGGAATCAAACAGAGGGTACTTAAACTAGATCAGACAATGAGCCTCTGGTAATGCCATCTGTCTATTCCCTGCATTACTTCACAAATGTGTTCATCATCATTTCAAACTTCTCTCTATACATACTGTAACCACATCTTGAATGGCACGCCAGTTTAGTTGAAAGATTTTTAGTTACGTTTGTTTTAAATTGTACTCCATATGCAGAGTCTAAGCAGTGTGGCAGACAGTGCAAAATATGCAATATGTTGTTTTGTACTGCTTCAATGGCGATATGGCATATAGTGATTTACTTTTAGACACAAGTGTATTTCACAGGCTGTATCTTAAGTGATCACTTGTTAATGAGAGGCTGTATGCAGTGGCATAGTTGGTTGAGGCACTGTGCTACAAACCGGAAGGTCATGGGTTCGATTCCAGATGGTGTCACTGGCCCTGGGGTCTACTCAGCCTCTAACAGAAATGAGTATCAGGAATATTTCCTGGGCGGTGAAGGTGGCCAGTGCATAGGGCTGACAACCTTACCACCTTCACGTGCCAATCGTCTAGAAATCTGGGAGCCTCAACCTCCTGGAACCCTAAGGGCCTGTCCAGGCCTGTAATGGGATTGCTTTACCTTTTACATTTTACTAGTTAATGAGAAGACAGTTTTTCCTGATTTAGTAGTTGTTTTTCCTCTTAATTGCAACAATGTTTAACAAAAAATTCAACCTACTTCTCTGCTAATTATAACTTCTGAGTTGTCACTGGTCCCAATTTAGCTGAACCCTTGCACACAGAACATCCAAAGCCATTACTTGTGTCATCTATTCTGTACTTTTTTTTGCCAATCTTAGCCCTGTAATTTGAAAAAAAAAAAATCTTCTTCTATTTTGGATTATCTGTTTTACACTGACACTGCCTCTGTCTATGTGTCAGCTCATGGTTCTGTTGATCTTGATCTTCCACAGACATATATTTACCTGCACTGACTTTATAACCTTAATACAAATTAACAGCCACTTATCTGTGTTAACCAGTAAATAATACATTGTTCATAAAATAAAAATTAAACATCAAACACACATGATTTCAGTGTTCAACGATTCACAAACACTACACAACTAGCAACAGACACTGTAGCACTATAACTTAAGACACACAAGAGATACAGCTGGCAGGGCAAGACACACAAGACCAACAGCTGATAGCAGCATGACAAGAGTGAATCTATTATGCAGCAACATGCACCTGTTTGACCATCACAACACTTCTGCAGTTACATGGTTTTTAAATACTATATCTAAAGCCAGGAAGTCGGAAATACAAAAATAAATAATGAATGAACAATTTTCTTTATAATATCAGTATTTTCGAAAGTTCTGAGGTGGTTTAAGTTTGTTTGAAGGAAGTGAGATGGTTGCACAATTTCTAAAGAATTTGGATGGTATCTGCCTTCATCCTCCACTCTCTGAAGCACTTAGACTATAACAATACTAATTTGTACAGAAAACCCAGAAACATACAAGGGATAATAAAATGGAAATAAAAACAGCACTTGTCACTTGTCACAAGAATATAAAACAAAATCATTTGCTGTATATTCTAAAGTGGATACTGCAGTCTGTGTTCATTGCTTTTTCTTTCTTTGTAATTGTTTTATGGACAGACAGACTACTAAGTGATGAGTGGTGAATTAGCACTCATTAATAGAAAAGACTGCAATGGACCAGTGGTGCTGGAGAATCAAACCTATAGCTCCCGAATAAAGCTTTTTAGTACTTTTAAGTGTGACATCCTGTTGTGATATAAATATACAAAGGTAAGAAGCATATCATCAATCAAAACAACCTTCATATATTAAGTCAAAATTTATTATTACTCCTAGATAAAAGCCAAATATCACTCACTTTACCTCACTACTGCTCCCACCTGTGTACCCCATTCAACTGTTAGAGATGTCTACCCTTTTTCACCCCACCGGAAAGTCTCCTGCAGAGAATCATCAGTTCCAGAGTTAATTCACCTGAAGTATGCCAGTGTCACTATCACATTACATTACTGTGGTCTGGTTCTGACCTACGATTATGATCTACTGGACTGCCCTCAGCCAGTTCCATACTGACTGATAGTATGTAGTGCCACCAACCCTCCACAAAGCAACCCTGTGGTTATAGGTTTTCAGGTTTTCACAGCAGATGGGTTCTTATACCTTGTAGCATAATATGCTTGTTCTAAGATCCTCTGAAATATCAGAATGAACACATTACACTACATGGCGTAAAAACATGAAAAAACTGTCGATATCATTCTTCTACATAGCTTGGATAAGGCAAAACAGTTTTCACAAAATGCCATCACATGCCAAGTATCTCTCCCTCTTTGGAATCTGTAAAATTTGTCATGTTACAAACTCCCACTTAACTCTCCCCTTTGGATCTATATGGGTGTCTAGCTATTAACAAACACCACCCACACACCATGCACACTGGCACACAAAATATAGCATGAAAATGTTAATAACTGCTCTGGAAACTCAATACTCCTACTTCAACAAATTTAGCCTGATAAACCTAACACACCATAGTCAACTGGAACTACACTTCATGGCACAATCTGTGACAGAACCAGGCAATAATGATGCTAAAGACCAACCCCCATTGCTTTCATGTATTTGCAACACAGTCAGGAACTACACAAATAATGTTCTGAGACAAACTGACAAAGTGTCCCTACCAAATGTCCTACCTTCCTGTTGCAATCTTTTCTAATATTTAACTGAAGACCTAGCTAGTTAAACTGCACTACATCATGTTTTACAAATAGTCTTCAGAGCCTGTAAATATGCCAACAGACCTGCTAGCAAGTTCCTCATTTCTGCATCTTATTGTATGTTAACTGGCTTCACACAGCCAACAGAACACATTCATACACCCTCCATGTTTATCAAAAATAAGACTTAAATGTATGTAAACAAATTTCTATGCATTAAAGACCCATGATATCATACACCTTCACGCCTTCAGTAATTTGGTAATTAGGAATATACACAGTCAGTCAGAAACTGGAACATTGCATTCACATGTAACAACATAGTCAAAAAGTAAAAAACAAAGGGGAATATATGTTTGGAACTTTCTGATCAAACACTATTACACTTCTTTGTACTTACACAGCTCCAGTAACAAATGTACATTTATATAAACAAGCAAATTTCTTCTCACCTGAAATCTCCATGTCCTCAACTGGTTTCCTTAGCTCTCTCACCAGTTCCAGTTCAATGCGGCGCTGTTCCATCCTACGCTCTTTACTAGCCATCTTCTCGGCTCTCACCTCCTGGCGTTTACGTTCTCGTTCCTCCAAGCGTTTACGTGCTTCCAGTGCCTTCACAAGCACCATATGTTGCCTTCTACGTTCACGTTCCTATGCACAACAATGCACTCAACCACCTCCAAACACAACGCACATAAATCATCCACAACCACAGTTTCAAAAAAGTGGTAACTTTACTGCTGTAGAAATATCAGATTTTCATGCTGTGGGACAGATACTTGTCACTAGTCTTTCTTAAATTTGTAGGTTTAACCACACCCTTAGCAATCCTGTCACTGGGAAACATATTCATCAATTCAGCTTTCACAGTTTGTTTATGGAAAACATATACCCCACCATATACTCATATCCAAATCTACATTATATGAAATAATTTTACGACAAAAGAATTAAAATTCCCAGTTAGTAGATCCCCAACAGACTGTTTATTGGTAATACTGTTGACATGTCCAATGACGTCTACTGGACCATTACTTCATCTGACTTTATGCATCACTCTACATTCCAACCATTTCACTTCATGGCAGGTACGGCAGCAATCACCACTCCTCCAATTTTCTCTGAGTCCGGGTCCACATGTTTTAGTTTAATGCACTGCAGCTAAGATTTTGTACTCACCATATTTAAAGAGGGTGCTCAAAATGGTTTTCTTTGGCTCATAAACATGTGTTGTATCTAAGAAACACACTGTTTATTACATGTCAAAGTGGGGATGGTGGAACTTCAAACAGTACATTCCAAATGTTAGCTGTCAGACTCTCTTCGCTGTAAGGATTACTACCATGCACATTATCTTTTAACATGTCCCCTCAGATCTGTCAAACAAGGAGACCACAACCCCCATGCTTATTATTCTGTCACCAAAATCCCTCTGCAAACAGCACCAAGAATTCTTTGTGATCTGAGCTGCCATATGTCTTGCTAAAAAAGGAAAGGGCACAGGTTCTCTTACAGTCAGACAGGTATTCAATAAATAGTATCAAAATGTGTGTTACACATCACTGCAAATTTAGTCTCCCTAAAAAATGGGCCCATTAATCCTAGTTGCACTCATAGCACACCATACACATTATCCTCAACATAATGTAACAGCCCTCTTTGGAATAACGTGGACTGTTATTCTGAGTTCATGCATCATCTGAAATGGAACCATGCTTCACTGCTAAACTCAGTGAGTAGGGGTTCGAATTCTCCAAGCTGCAACTTGTGAAGGTACCATTTCAAAAAATTAATTTGTACTTCACAAACTGTGTTGCAGAATTTATGAACCACAGTTTTCTTGTATGGGTCAATATGCAGCAGTTTTGTTGCACTTGATAGTAATCACAGAAGTTGGGCCAAACACTTTCTTGGACATATTGCCCATCTAGCGCCAATTTTGTCCAGTCTTTCCTTAGCATCTGTCATTTATGTGTTGCCCTGGTGCATAAAATTAAATGTTACTTGAAACATTTCTGTTTATAAGAAAATTGTCTTCTGTGTGGAAATGGTGTCCCAAGTAACTTGCATCTTAATTTGTGACATTTTTTGTAGGAATCTGGTGGATGTATCACACAAAACCTACACTGTTCCAATGGAATCTGTACAGTGACTGTGGATGTTACATGGGGACCTTGCAACCTTCACTAATAAACAGTGTGTGAAACAAGCAATGACTTTGTTTGGTGTTATCCCATACCCAGCATGACAGAAAATGGCCAGTGACTGGAGTCAGATAAAATAATGGCAGTATACATTTCACTTCATATACAATTCCTTTAATCAAACATTTCGAGAACACTACTAAATATTGGACCAATATGGCCACAGATACATTTTCTGACTTCTTTTAATATTAATTCCCAATACCGAAACTTATCAGTATCATTTTACTAATTCTGAAGACAAAACGTGTCTCATTACCTCACCATAACACTTTCAATTTGTGTACAGAACACACAAAATTTGAGTTATGGTCCATGTAAGCAATGAAACAGAGGAATTTTGAAATTGAAGACAAGAGTGGTTTCACCTGAGGACAGAAGCAGGTAGCTTCTGACGCTGTGTTTGTTTTCGAATACTGGTGACAATGGGAAAAAGTCCTTGTGATTGCTGGTGATACTACAAGGAAATGCTGTTCAATTTCTTCTCTAATCAACCACAAACTACAACAGTTGTTGTCTGGTTCCTCCAGTTTAGCACTACTGATTATTTTACTCTTTCTGAATTGTCATTAAAATATATCTACCTTTATAGAACCGGATTTGGTTTAAAATGCACCAGAAAAAGTAACTGTCACTTTTCCCTCAGCATACTACTGACCTCTTATAAATAAGATGTTTACGGCAATCAGCATAGGTCCTTGCCATGGCACTGTTCTACTGTTACTCAACAATCAATATTTCACATCTTTGAAACACTTTTCCCTCATCCACATGTAAAATACTATGCATCCAGCCATCTATTTTCACTTCTGTATGCCTACCTAGCATTTTGGCGGCAGGGGGGTTATATTTCTACGGCACAAAAAAATAAATATGCTAGACTGAACATGTATAATATTATGAACAAAACGGATGAAAATGTAACTTCCCAATAGATTCTTATTTTTTTAGTCCCTGAACTTGTAAATATTGTGTAATATAAAACTAAAACAAAGTAAACTGCATGGATATCATTGGACAGTCTTATGAGAACAGCATGGTTCTTCCAAAACAAAAGTAAGTTTTAACATTTCATAATGGTGCTACTTCCATGAGACTCTGCAATGAATGTGGACACCACAAAAATCTAAGGCCTGGAATCACATGAATTTAAGTTCCATACGTAAGCTGCAGATGCAAAAAAGTACATTCAGAAAAAATGTGACAATCTTCTGAAATTCGCTAACAAGAAGCTTTCACACACATATTATCACCACCAACTCATACACAATATAAAATTGCAATATAAGAAACTTTTATAAAACTCCCAACAAGTTACTATGTGACATCACACCATCTTCAGGGAAGACGTATAGAACACTTAAAAATACTTAAAATCACACAAGCCTGATCATGTAGAAGTTCATTAAAAACATGTTTTAGGCCACCTGGGGCCTTTGGCTAAAGTATGTGTACTCTACACTATATTTCTTGGCACAATCTTCGATGAAGACTTACAAAGCATCAGCAGCTTTTACACATACTTTAGCTTAAGGTGTCACGTGGTCAACAACATGTTTTTAATGAACTTCTAAGCAACCAGGCTTGTGTAATTTTAAGTACTTTTTAAGTGTTCTATATGTCACCCTTGAAGATGGTGTGATGTCACATCGAAAATGTCGGGAGTTTTATAAAAGTTCCTCACATTGTAATTTCATATTGTGTACGAGTTGGTGGTGATAATATATGTGTGAATATATGTATATGGTAAGGACGATTTTAGAGAAGCTTTCATCTTTACTTGAAGAATGAAAAGAACAATTCCAAACTATTTCTGAAGTTTCAACACTTCAATGTGAAATTAATTTAGCAAGACAATCAACAAATGGAATTTGAAAAGAGAAATTACATCACTGGATAAAAATTACAGAAAGATGCCAAAAATAATATTTACAAACAGTTAAAAGCCAAGTACCAACTGCTTAGCTGCTGACAACATAGAAAGCACTGTATAACATATAAACATAATGCAAGATCACTCCAAAGTTTCTGCTTTCACCATGATGGAAAAATGATAGAGAATACACACACAAACAAGTCTATACACACAGCTACACTATTTACACTACTGTAATCCCATTTAATTTGTAATAATAAGATCAGATGTTAAAGAAAATGTGTGTGTGTGTTGTAATTAAAAAAATACTCTTACCTCTGTCAAGCCAGTTTTTATAGCACTCATCAAGGTAAATATTGTATATTGACTTGAAACTTGTCCACAGTCTTTGTGTGCACTTAATACCCTGATAAACAAGTTTCATAACCTACAAGTTCAAGATTTTCCTATTACAACAAAGAAGGATAAAGTTACAGCACCCACATTATAGCATTTTGCAAGTAACTTTACAGAGTTCCAGGACAGAATTTGTATACATTTGGAACAGCACTGGGTTCTACATTTTATGCAAATTCTACAAACTTTTGTCAGGTAATACTGTTCCTACTTGAACAAAATTAATTGGTTTCTATAACAGCATATGATGTGGTTGTGCAGTACTAAAATATATAAGGAAAGCAGGTACTCATGGACCATGTAAATGTCCCCTGACAGCCTGTATTCACCAACATGTGATTGTGGGTATCACACTTGTAGGAAAATTTATTCAGATTATGATCCCCTGGGTTGCAATAACATGTAATGTAATCAGACCATACAACGTTTCAGAAGAATATCCTGCCCCTGTCTTCACAGTTGAAGACAGAGGCAGCATGCTCCTCTGAAATCCTGGTACCCACTTATAAGACATGATTTCACAAATCCTAAAGGCCACAAATAGAAGACATGGTACCATGAAAACCTCGAATTCTATAGAAGAATTCATGCAAAGTGCATGCATGAAATGAATAAACATTTCACAGAATTTCTCTTTCACAAATATGACTCTAGTAAAAGTATTTAAATACCGAAGTTCAGTGGTTCAAACACAAGCAACAGAATAAAAGTTAAGGCTATAAACAGGACACCCCAGCATATACATAACCCGGACACTGTACAAAAAGCAAGAAACTGAACTGTGAACATGCTGAAGGACTGTAAATGTGAAGTGTATATTGGTGATTCCATGTGGAGACAAGCCTAACACAGCCTTCTGTTAACTTAAAATATTATACACATAAAAGAGTCTTTAATTTAATTTGCTATTTGGAGTGACCTTTGCAACACTTAAACTTTATTTTAATTTCAGAAATTACAGTGATGCTGACCACAACAAAAGAATCTCAGTTTCAGGAGTTAATATGAAAATAAAACAACTTTTTTTTCCCCTTAAGATAAATCCAGATGACCAATTTACTGTTTTCAATTAAGCAGGCAATCTAATAAACATTATCATGTTTCTACTTGCTTTACTGGTAAACCAAGAACTACTGATTGAAAGAACAATAGTAATATGGTGTCAGTATCTGGACTGTCTATGCCAGTTTTCAATATAACTGTTTCTCTGCACTCCATGTAGTTACACGGGTGGGGGGAAGTGAAGGTATAGCTCCAGTCATTCTTAATGTTGGCAGGTAGCTTCACACCTCAGCTACTTTACCATAAGCACTGATTAAATAGGTGGCTAGGTGGGCCCAAATCTCTTGCCTCTGCCACAAACTGAATCATGATTCCTTCGTCATGCAGTTCACAGCACAGTCACTACATCGAGTATGCCACCTCAACTCCCACATCAGTTTCTATACTTCACAAAATTCTCAATAATCTTTGTTTATAGCACATATGTTAAAATTACATCCCAAATACATTTCAGGTTATCCATCAAGATCACATCTGGTAGAGACAAAATAATGATAATTTAAAATTATAATAGTCTGTAGCCATTTCATCTTCTTGTTCCAGACGGTTTATAACTGTACGTAAATTTTCTTGCATAAGCAACAAAATAAATATCTTCAAGACATAAATCAAAATAGGGACTTCGGTGGCACAAATTACACTGTAAAATCAGACTAGTTAAAATTTCAATGAATAATACATGGACAGTGTATAGACACTGAATACCAGCATTGTGCAGTGGCCCTCACAGGGCTGTTTTCTCAAAATTGCCCATGCATTGGTCTTAATGGCTTACACCAGGTCCCAGCTTCTCCCCCCATCCCAAGGATCTGCTCATACAATCTGTTTGCATCCTCATCCTATTCACTTCAACAGTGAAGACACAGACACCATGTACCTCCACAACACTGGCAACACATTCTCCTTTCACACAGCAACAACATTCAATAGGAGGGTAAATATAAAACTAAACATTCTCCCATTAAAACTGTTCATGTTAAGACATTAAAGACAGGCTATGCAACTGGTTAGCCATGGTTACATCCTCAGCATTATAAACTTTCCTCTTCTCCAGCTTATCCAGAGATCCTGTTACCTACTTAGTTTCCAATGAGCTAGGATAACATAGCTGGTATAGTGACTGTACCACAGGATGGACAACTGCGGAATCGTAGTTTCATGCCCAGCAAGAGCAGGAAATTGTTGTCTTCACCAAAGTGCCCAGGCTGGCATTGAGACTCACCCAGTTTTCTATTCACTGGGTACTAAGGGCCCTGCTGGAGGTAGATTTGCCAGGGCATGAAGCTGACCATTTACCTCCATCTAGCACTAAGGTATTATTGATTATGGTATCCACTGCTTGTAAAAGAGAGGCCTATACATGATATACTTCCTCCTTTGTGTAAACTGTGCAGCTACCTGATGATGGCCATAAAAATCAGCAGAAACAAGTTGTAGTGAACTTAAGACAGTAGTCTTGTTATTTGTGTTAGCATGAATATATAAATAAATGCAATTTAAAATACAATGGGATGATGACACCTAAATTCAGTATCAAGTTTGAGTATGAGTCAAGTTATACCTTCACTTCCCAATATGCCTTTATATAACGCAAAGGGCCAACTTTATGTTTGTTCAGCCTTCTCTTTAAGAAACAACAGAAATACCTTCCCTGCAGATAAGGACAGCCAGAAAGTGAATCCATCCATTCACTGCAAGATCTAAGCTATAATCCTCTCCCCTGCATGCTATGACAACATGGTGTTCAGATATATTACTACCTTCACCATCACTACTGCAAAAAAATGTAACAGTGTTTTCCTGACATCTGAAATCAGTATGGTGACTTGAGTGTGGTAATCAAATTTAGTCATCTTTAATTTGAGACAAAGAAAACAAACACTGAAAAGCTGCACTACAAGGAATGTTCACATCACGAGACGCACATCACAACAGTCTATACAACATAAACATCCGCAGTCATGTTGTGGTCAACATCAGTGCACAAAAAGTGAAGTGAAGAGTGAATGAGTGACAGTGCGTGACATACCAGTTCCACAGTGTAGAGCATCTCCCTTTGCTTATTGAGTTCTTGCATGTAAAGCTGCACCGCATGAGGGGAGAAAACAGAAAACAGAGTGTTCACACATCAGCCCATCCACAACACATATGGGACATTATTAGCAAGGCAATCAAGACTGTCCTGTTTTCATTCAGAAATGTTCAATCACAAATTTATGAGGTGTTTCCAAAATACACCTGTGCCACAAAGACACTTTAACCCCCACCAAAAAATTTCTCATGGCCCATTTCTCTTTAATTCCTGCTGACATCAAGTAACTACATCATTCAAAATTCTAACATCTGCTATAACAACACTTTTAACTGGGAAGATGATGGATAAATTATAGGTATGCCACATGGCTTTTTGAAAACATCTCATTCAAGTACGTAACTGTCAGACATAAAAATGCTTCAGACCAAATCCACAGAAATCAGAGGTAAATATTTTATAGTGCATATGTTTCTTTGAACAGTGAACTGTTTTTGCAAGAGTGGCTGTCAGATATTATAACAGGCCAACGATCTTCATAGACTTGTCTAATGACATTATGTAATGTGTTCAATTTACTCTACAAGATGTGTGCCCTTCTGTAACTAGAAATTTTCACTTACAAATTACGTAAATATATAAAAATTGGTAATAAAGTAAATAGACTGATTACTCCATCAGACAGTTGGCATGGCAGGTAAGGTGATATATGTTGGAACATGTGACTGTAAGAGGGGTTAAGTATTTTGTAATATCATCATTTGGACTTCATTTCTTTGCATTAGCAGTAAGCGTGTTAGTGAAGCTGGCAGAAACTTTTGAAATTTACAAACTGCTGCAAATTTAAAGAGAAGAAGCAGGGGCAAGGTGCCTCCATAATGCAAATAAGGGTTGCTTGTATACAAAAATCAAATAACAACCTTCTTTCTTGTTAATTTTGTACAGTTAAGCCTACATTCAACATTTCCCTCCACTCATACATCCCTAAAAAAGTAACCTTGGGTGGCCTCCCAACAAGCCAGTGATACATTTTCAACTTTTGGATGAAAGAGCTCACAACAAGCAACAGCTCAAGCCCTGCCCCTGAGAAGAAGTGTAGACTACGGGTGTGTGTGTGTGTGCGCGCGCGCGTCCAAACATGCGCTCATAGTGACTGATCTGGCCAAGCAATGTCTTCAAGAACAAGCACATTTGTGGGAACAGTGACTAATGACACAACATACTGCTGACACATTGTCCAGATGTTCGCAGACGACCTGAAGATGAAAGAGAAACTGATTCATTTTGCCTGATATTCTGATACAAAGAAAATCTGTGCAAAACCCACAGTGTTTCAGTGATTCAGAAGAAGTGAGAGAGCAGTAACAAACTAGTATAAAAACATCAATGTTTTGTGCATTGTGATGTTGTGCAAACTGGTAACCCCAGAAACGGAGGCAGTAGCTTCCTCCAGTCTGTAAATGGCTACCAGACTATAGTGTCACACCCCAGAAAACAATAATTTTCAAATGTCACCACTGTAAGAACCTCAAATCTCACACAGTTGATGAAGTCACACTGTGAAACACCTACAGCAGCACATTTAGCGACTATAGCTCAAACAAGTGGATTTTACATTGTGAAAATGCTTAACAGGACTTTAAAATACACTAATTACCACAAAGAGTAAGACAGACAATAAAAAATATAATATATCAGTAAAAGATATCTGTAACACAATCACAACCATACCCACACAGGATTTGAGAACTTCTGACCCAGGCACGAAACTGGATCACCAAGAAATCCCTCATGGATGGGAGATTACACAAGCTTTATTTAATCTGTATCTGCTTCATTTCTGTTTTCTTAAACTAGGTACATAACTAAATTGTACCTACAAACCAACTCTGGAGATAATTTCTGTGAACTTCATCAACAATCTTCAATCAAAAAAGGTTTCCTTTATGAAACACAGTGAACACAAAATTACCAAAATTACCTTATGAGCCCATTAAGCTATTATAATGGCTTCAAACAATGCCTACATCAGCCAACAAGGTACTGCTGACAAGGGGAAACAATTTGACTTTAACAATTCCACAGAAACTTGAAATAATAAGGGGCTTGAAAGTGGCAACAGCTGAGGTGTGGTTATGGTTTCATACAACATTGGATCATCAATTATTTATGACATAAAGAAACAGAAGGACCAATTATGATAGTTTGTGGCATCCAGTGAAAGTGTGAAGGGCCTTCTCAAGTGACAGACATTGAAACCACCTAAATTAGCACAACTGGACAAGGTGCTGCATAGGTGGTTTACAGCAATGCATTCTGAAGGAAAACCCGTGACAGGGCTTATGATAGTTGAAAAAGCTAAATATTTTTATGATGAAATGTAAATAACTGGAAAGTGCACATTCTCTGAGGGCTGCCTACAAAATTTAGGTACTGTCTGATAACCTGGAGTATGTGGTAATCTGGCACGTGTCTGGTCCCATGGGTGCTGGATTAAAGGAATTCTACTGCAGTTCTAATGCAGACTTTTGTAATGTGGTGACTGCAGTAATTAGTGAAAATATGCAGGAGTGTACTGCGAAATTGTAACTACCAGTGTGCATAATCAATTATCCATTGCCAATCTATTTTAATTCTACCATCCAGGAAAGAAAATGGGCTTGTAACTTCTTCATTGTGTGGTATACTTGCTCTGTAGGGCCTGATCAAGACAGGTTTGATTCCAGGGCACTTTTTCATCTGTTTTTAATTTTTAGCTACCAGTTTGGCTGAGCCAACATGAAACAGCTCCTGCATACCCCTGATGATATCCTGTGACCCAAATTTAATGCATACTAAAATGTATAAGTAAAAAAGAAAATAAAACTGTTTTGGCAGATCGTAAGTGGTTATGTTAAGTATCAAGATTAATTCCCTCAGTCTTCACAAACAAGTTTCAGAAGTAATCAAAATTTTGCCCCAGCAATATAGTTCTTTGGATGAAGTAAGATGCAAAAAAAAAAAATCAATCTGAATGGCACATACAGTGGAATTTCATAAAAACAAACTCACAGGTTCTCAAATATTTCATTCTCAAAAGTTAATATCAGCAAACAAACAAATGGTACAGCATATCTTGTAAACTATATTGTCGTGCAAGATCAGAAGTTCTCATGGAATTCAGTATAAAGGTTACTGTCTTGTCACGTCATGTGTATGCTACCCTAAAGGTGGAGGAAGTATATTCCTCCAAATCATGGACAGATATCTACCAGACGACACGGCATCACAACCCAAAAACTACCCTCATGATTAAATGCTGTATTTATAGCACTGTAATATTACTTGCTAAGAGAAACCAATATTTTTCCTTCAACTTCTTACACGGACATGCACAGCGAGTCATCCTGCAAGGAAATTTGTACCCAAAAAACACTTGCTAAAATTATTTGTATTTTTGAATAACATCTAGGTCCAGTCTCCTTTCATTAAAAAAAAAAAAAAAAAAACACACACACACACAAATCGCTGGCTTATTTTAATCCTTTATTTTTGTTTACTCTAAAACTCCCCTGTCCAAACCATTACTTTATGGTTGGACCATGAGAATTTTCACCTTTGAATGGCAAAATTCAAGTGAAACAAATTTCTAAGCGAGGAAGTATGAAAGGTCGACTTAAATTTGGGAAGTTACTTTATCGAAGCATTACAAACTAAATAATTAATTCTAGTTATGAAATTAACGTATCATGTCTATGAATCTCAAACATATGCCTTAACTACAGATGTCTGGAAAACTATTTACACACTCCAGCAAATAGAATTTCCATGAAATTCGGGACATGTTTGATCAATCTTGCTTAGAACTAAATTTCATAATACAAATAACAACTGCACTGTTTTTTCATTGTGCTAGAATATGTATTGTAGCAGAAACGTAAGTAAGACAGGGCGGATATAACAGGCCGCTCAGCAGAGCAGTCAGCCACAGGCACCAGCAGAGCTTGTTGTCACGTCTTTACTCTTTCAGTATTTGCGAAGAAAAATGCATCACCTGCCTCAGTACATTATCTACTAGTAATCCAATTTTTAAAATCTGCATACAAACATAATTTTTAATTCCTATACAAATAGATGCATTAGTGTTATATTTAAAATTCAAACTGCATCTAAGACTTCCAGTTCTGTAAGATATCTCTAAACAAAACACTGTACTATGTTATGGTACGGTACACAGTATATCTGTTAAAACAGATCCACCCATAACAAAGTGCATGCAGCAGTGTCAGGCTGCATCTGAAATGCTGAAAGGGTTAACATGACAATTCACCACACAGATACCAGAAAATCTTTCTGTGCAACTGTAAGTCCTGACATGGCCATTAGTTCCTTACTTCTTGCCTGTTTTTACATATTAACCTTTTAAAGCCTACCGATAACTTTACGTACCACCAGGTTTAACATTAAAAAATTCTATGTGGCGCCCACATTGCGTTTATGTGTTTTGTACGGATCTGAGAGCAAACAGCAACTTCTGCCTTATAAAATATTAAGAGATTGGTTTTTATAACCGAAGTGGAGAGTGTTTACAGAGCGGTATGCACCGAGTCCTTATATAAAACAGATACACTTCGTCTTTAAAGGGTTAATCTAAATTATGGTGGTGTTCAAGGAATTAACTATGATAAAGTTACACAAGTGTTATAGGCTGCCATAAACTCTTTGACTACTGCGCATCTTTCCTCCAAACACAGATGACATATTTGTTTGAGTGAAAACTAACAAGGATATTATGAACACACAATTTTATATACCCTTTGTGGCAAGATATTCATTTAGAAAATGAAGATAAAAATAAACTTTAGAAAACCGAACACTGAAACAAAAATACAATTCTTTTGCCAATTTTCACAAGACTTTCTTTTGCTTCTTGTCCATACTTCAATAACAGAAAAAATGTTTGTATTCCAGAATCAAGGTACATCCTATCCAAAACTTCTCTGAGGATATGTCACCATCAAATAAGGAGGTAGATTATGATACTATTAGAAAACCCCTAGATTCTACTTTCAACATATGTCCATTATTCATACGCAAGTGGGAAATTCAAACATACTGGGTTCACACCCCAGCAGTAACTAGTTTCTGCCCTATAACTAGCCTCCTTCCTAAATTCCCATGATCCACGACTCAAAGAGATGAATGGGGGTGGCAAGCCATGTTACTGCAGTAGTAACAGGGCACAGGAGTCAGGCATAATTATTAAACAATTTAAAGAAAACAAGCACCTTCTTACTTCATCCATGCTGACATTTAATAGATGTGGTTTTAACTTTCTTCCTTATAAGGCTGTGTCTAGCAACATTATTTACAGGTATAAATACGTTATTAGTTTCACGGATGTTGGTATTAAACTGTCAAACATTGAAGTGGTGGTTACCAGGATTCCCAAATGAAAGATCTCAACTGAACACACAAGGATGCCTACTCAGTGTATGACATACCCTCAAAGATGTTTCAGATGAGGTCTAGTATGTCACTTTACTCAAACTGTAAAAGTAACTGGATTTTGAATTCTTAAATCATTACATCACACAGCAGAAAATAATTGTTGCAAGTGTAAAATTTACCCATCATTTTCCCCAAATGATTATGGTGGTGTAGAAGTGCTGTAAGAAAATTTAAAACTCTGGTTTGAAGCTCTATACACCAAACAAAAAACAAGATACAGAAAAGTAAACAAGCAGTGCCCAAAAATAAACAAAATACAGCAACTAAACTAATAACACAAGATGTAAAAGCACACAATTAGAATGACAGCAGGCAACAAGAAAGTAGCTTGACCTCAATATGTATATCAAGCTTTGTTACAGACAAATTTTATCTGTGTACAAAGTATTGCTTAAAGCATCAGTACACACTAGAAACCCAGACGGGGCAGGTACTATAACACACGTGAGTGTACTGGGTCAGGCCATAACTTATAGATTTAAAACTTCAAACTTCAACAGAAACTACAAAGTTTGCAGTACAATGAAATTTCAAGTTCATACTGATTAAATAGTTCATAAAATACAACTACTCTGGAAAACTTCCTTGCTAATAGAAATAAATTATTTACTGTATAAAGACGAAAGCTTGACTTACTGCAAACAAAATTAATTTCATGTTCTAATGACTACGTAAACTTTCTGGTCTTTTCAAGATATTGTGTAGGTTTACCAGATTATCCAAATGCACCTGTGTAAGTCTGCTCCTGCATTTGTGTTTGACATACTTCAGCTAACTGAAAGTTACCTCATAAATGTTAGTTTATCCACGAAATTATACAGCTATTGCAGTATAAGACCACAACAAAGAGTTTTACTGACAAAATTTTCTGATAAACACTCCAACACTCACTTCCTCCTCCCATTAAAAAAAAAACCACAAGGGACTGACAGATTCCAGAAAACAAACATATTTTAAACTGAAAATACCTTATCCCATTTGGAAAATGATTTTACTGATGTGGGTTTCAGTGTTTATTTCAACGACCACATAATAGTATAAGGCAGGCCACATAGTGGGTATCGCTTCTTTAAGGGTTATCACTAAAGCTCATGCCAATAAAATCAAATTGATTTGACCTGGAACTGATAAAATATTCATTGCCCTTAGCATAAATATAAAATCCACAATGGAAATTGGCAGGGACCTAATATGATATGTTTTCCAGCATGCATGAAAATGTTTTATTCTCTTCATGCATGTTTATGTGTCCCCAGGCATGACTGCATGTTTTACATCATAAACATTTTAATGACAAGTTCCTGTGCATAAGTTCAATTTAGCTTCTGAATTATGCCTCACAAATACACTCGTATTATATTTTTTAAATAAAAATGTCTCCGGTGTGATATTAAAATTCATTTTGGCTCTTGAAAATGACCTTCTTTCTGTAAAAATGATTCATATACCATGCTGTGTGAGACAAAGATTTCTCATGCATATGACATAAATGTCATATTTCAATGACTAGCTTAAATGACAAAACTTTTGCAACCTACATTCTTTCATGTCTTCCCCAGTCTTATCATTTACCCTACACAACTTCAAATGGAAACAATTTTGCTTGAATTTTCTCAGCCTACAATTACAGATATAGGACAGTCTAATTTGTACAGTCCTGTATGATCTAACAACCTATCAATGCCTTTATATGTTCTTTGTAAAATCTTTACCTAAAACACAATTCCAGAGATCTATCATGTAAAAGTGGGGCACAAAAATAAACTCTTATGCCTAATAGCAGTAAGAAGCAGTGTGTAGCCTACGTTAAGGTCCTAATTTCAGAGATTTCTGGTCTGATTTCATTGGAATTGGCTTCAAATTTCACCAATGCGACAAACAGATAACTTCATATGTTGCTGGATAGGCAGAAGTCACAAGCCTGACAAATCCTCTAAATTCTAGACATGTCAAGTTGCAGCAGAACTCAACTGTTCCCATGGCAGTGTATGTCTCTACTTCTACAATTAGTTTTCGCTGCACTGTACCCCACTTCCATGTCTTTCTCTTTAATTCTACAGCAGTGGACTTTTGACTCAGAACATTTATCCTCATATTCACTTAATTGTTATAGCACCACAATGAACTAGATAAACCTGAAGGGTGGGAAACATCTGGATGAACTGTCAGTACTCATCAGATTCATCCTCCACATCTGAAACTTCTTATCACTACACACAACTATCTCCCTGCTGTTACAGGTGATTAGCAACTGCAAATATGCTTCTGCCTTCAATAATTACAACAAAACAAATCCAACTAAAAAGTAAATAAAACATACAACTTATCCAACAGCAATTTCTGGTTTGGTTTTTGGAGGAGGCCAGCATATTTAAAGTCCAAAAACAAAAATAAAATATCATTCAAATCACATCAGTGACACTGATAACTATGTGATCTACTACAGGTGGATGACAGGCCAAGTTACCCCAGAATACTAACTGTATAAGTTTAAAACTACAACTTCATAATTTTAAATAAAGTTGATCTTGGTCATAACAACCTCAGTTTGTGTGACACCTTGGCTGGTAGCCACATAAATTCCAGGCCTGGAAAATGACAATAGTAACAGTAATTCATACTTGCAGGCATCTGCTGCATTGTAAATGAGATCTTCACTTTTCTGGGAAGTTACACAGCGTAGACTGGTAGTTAGTTACCAACGTTTCTTGGACGCTTGACCCTTGAATATGTCATGAGACACTGGTAACTAACTACCCATCTACACTGCATAACATCCTAGAGGAGTGAAAATCTCAACTGCAATTCACTTTGTCTGCTAAGTTGCCCTCCACTTTTCTACTCCTGCAATAAAGTGATAACATGGCAACAGTGATGAACAAAGGAAGGTTCTCAGCATCAATGAAAATTTGAAGTGATTAAAAAAAAAGGAGGAGGAGGAAAAAAGGGGAAAAAAAGAAAAAAGTAAAAGAAAAGAAAGAATGCTGACGTGTGTTGGGAATTTGGTCTCTTAAATTCCACCATCCAAATTATTTAGAAAAAGGGAGCCAAAATTATTAGTGCATTTCAATGGAATGGACTGAAAATAAAGCAATTTCGAAAGCCTGAACAAACTGACGTCAATGAGGTGCTGCTTAAATGGCTTTAGCAACACAGGCATGACACTGTACCAGTCAGTGATCCTCTTCTCATGATAATTCTTGTTCATCCTAAATTTTAATTGTAAGTTAATCTATTTTTTAGCATAAGCCAGTAGGGAAATTTATAATTATATAAAATAATTTTTCTGCCTTCTAAATTTTAATTGTAACCAACCAACCAACCAACCAACCACCTAACTAACTAACTAACTAACTAACTAACTAACTAACTAACTAACTAACTAACTAAGTAAACTAACTACCTAACTCCATGGAGCAGAGTCCTTCTTGAGAAGCTAACAGGTCCTCAGCTACTCAAGAAATTCCCCACATTTTATGGAACCTGAAGGTTCATTACCACATTTACAACAGCATGCCCCCTGTCCCTATCCTCAGCCATACCAAACCAATCCATGCCCCCCCATCCCGCTACTTGATGATCCACTTTAGTATTATCCTCCCATCTCTGCCTGGGTCATTCAAGTGTTCTCCTTCCCTAAGGTCTCCCTATCAAAATCCTGTATGCACCTCTCCTTTCTGCCATACATGCCCCATGCCCCAACCATCCCATTCTTCTTGATTTAACCACCCGAATATTTGGTAATGAGTACAGAGCATTCAGCTCTTCATTATGTAGTCTTCTCCACTGCCCTGTTACCTTGTCCCTCTTAGGCCCAAATATCCTCCTCAGCACCCTATTCTCGAACACCCTCAGCCTTTGGTCCTCCCACAGTGTGAGGCAGCAAGTTTCACACCCATACAAAACAACAGGTAAAAATTACAGTTCTGTATCCTTAATCTTTACATTTTTGGATAGCAACCTGGAGACAAAAGATTCTGCACCGAATGATAGTAAGCATTCCCCCACTTCAATCTGCTCTTAATTTCTTCATGAATGGAATTTTGATTTGTTATGTTTGTTCCCAAATATTTGAATTATTCCACCCTTTCAAAGGATTTATTATCTATTTTATGTTGTGATTCTGTCCTGTATTCTGATCTCAAGACATGACCATGTACATATTTTATGTTGTGATTTTGTCCTGTATTCTGATCTCAAGACATGACCACGTACATAGTTTTCTTAGCATTTACTTCTAGACGTATCTACTTACTAGCAACTACTAAAGCTTGTGTGTCTTTGTCTTTAGTATGTACGCGTCCACCCAATATGTGAATATCATCAGCATACACCAGAAGCTGATGTGTACCATTCAATTTCAAGCCCTCCTGGTTTGCCTGAACCCTCCTAATGGCATATTCTAAAGCAAAGTTGAAAAGCAATGGCCATAAAGCATGTCTTTGTTTCAAACCATTCTTAATAGGGAACGTGTCAGACAGATGTTTGCCTACCTGAACTATGCTACAGGTTACACTTAGACACATTTTTATTAACCTTACTAGTTTCATTGGGAACCAAACTCAATGAGAATATTATACAAGACCTCCTTCCTAACTGAATCATAGGCTTTCTTGAAGTCTATAAATAGCTGATGCACTGCCTCATTGTATTCCCACTTTTTCTCAAGTATTTGACGAATGCTGAATATATATATATATATATATATATCATATATTTATTCACATTCCATAAATCTTGATACAGATATGGAAATAGTCATGTAAACATATCACACAGTACAAACAAACAGACAAATCATATGGATATAGAATAAAATTGTGTAGTGTCATACCATATCAGCATGCAATTTAAATCATCAGTAGATGACCTGTTATGTCAAAATCAACACTGATGATCCCCAGTAATTTCCTGTGCATATGGTGTTAACCATGATGCGAGAATATTGGATAGAATTTTGTATGTAGTTGACAAAAGTCATATGCCTTGATAATTACTACAATCTGTTTTATCATCCTTCTTATAAATAGGTATAATGATTGACTCTTTCACTGCTCAGGCAATTCCTCCTTATTCCAAACAGAATTAATGAGTTATTAAATTAAAAATAGATCATAGCATAACATTTATGTAATATGCCTACAGGAGTGTATTTTGTGTTAAAATATTTTTCCTTCATTCTTATGACACACCTTGCTTAGAGTGCCCCTCACTTATAATGTCATGATATATCCACTCCCTTTCATGATGTTATAACCGAATTTGACCATATTTCACTTTTCTTTTAAGAGCTTTAAATTTCAAAAGGCTGACTGTAATTTTGAACTTTTACAGCAAAATTCTCTGACATCCAATGATCCAGAAATGCTAGAAACCCAGTATGTGAGGCGAGTAGTCCCAAGACCAAAAATTTTGCTTTTCATAACAAAAAAGCTTCATCAGTGAAACAGGTCGATCTCAGGAAAATGTTCAAAAGGCTTCCCTATGTGTCTGCCCATCAACTTCTTCAGCTCTGAAGTAACAAAGAATTACCTGTACAGGCACTGGCTAACAATCCCAAATATTCGATTAACTGGCACCTGCCCAGTCCCATGCGAGTCGGATTAATGGAATTTTACTGTAATGATTTTGCAATCAAGTAAGTTTATAGTCATGATTTTTCACACATTGTGTACAGAATCATATCTTAAAACATTTTTCATTAGTGAAGTTCTGTTTTAGAGTACTCATATGTACCAGTCACTGATAGGCTCCCATAAACTCAAAAACATACTGCTTTCTTTAGACCATAGTTTTAATGTACTCTATTTGCTAACGTAAAATAATGTGGCCACAGGGGACTCCTCTCCCCGGGTCTTTGAAGGATGAGTAAAACAATGCTCTGGAGGCAGAGCATCCCTCTCTGTGGGGGCTCTGAGACGGGAACCTGGAAGGGGGGATCCTTTACTGGGCACTGAAAGATATGTAGAGAACGCCCTGGTGATGGGCATCTCTCTCCACTGAGGTCCCAATGGGGCACTCAGAGGGGGGTTCCTCTATTGGGAACTCTGAAAGCTATGTATACAAGGCCCTGGTAACTGGCATCTCTCTCCATACAGGCCCGGAGGGGGACTTGGGAGGGGGGGGGGGG
>BLKM01000461.1:53548-185207 GCA_013340265.1 Coptotermes formosanus | reverse complement strand
CTCCTTTTCTGGGAGCTTTGAAAAGTATGTACAGAGGACTCCAGAGCTGGAACATCTTTATGTAGGGGCTCTGTAAGGGGAACCTGGAGGGGTGTTTCCCTTCTGGGGACTTTGAAAGATATGTAAAGAGGGCTCTGGAGATGGGGCATCTTCCTGCATGTACGGGCACCATAAGGGGAACCTGGAAGGGGGGTTCCTTTCTGGGGACTTTGAAAGACATGTAATGAGGGCTCTGCAGATGGAACATCTTCCTCTATACAGTACAAGGGCTCTGTAAGGGGGGACCTGGAGGGGTTTTTCTTTTCTGGTGACTTCAAAAGATATGTAAAAAGGCCTCCAGATATGGAACATCTTTCTCTGTTCAGGGGCTCCATAAGGGGAACCTGAAGGGGGGGGGGAATTCCTTTTATGGGGACTTCGAAAGATACATAAGAGGGTTCTGGAGATGGAACACCTTTCTCTATCCAGGGGCTCTGTAGGGGAAACTTGGAGGGGGAATTTATTTTCTGGGGACTTTGAAAGATACATAAAGAGGGCTCCGGAGATGGAGCATCTTTCTCTATGTAGGGGCTCTGTAAGGGGAACGTGGAAGGGGGGTTGTTTTCTGGGGACTCTTATGAACATGTCAGGGAAGGCTTTGAAAAGTGAGCACCCCCCACTCATAGAGGTTCTGTGCGGTGAACCGGAAAGGAGGGCTCCCATACTCACGACTCCAAGAGATGTGTATCAGATGGCTCTGGAAATGGAGCATTTCTTTTTGCAGAGGCTCCATAAAGGGAACCTAAAAGTATTTGGCAAGGGAGGGCTCAGCCAATATGTTTATTGGGCCAGAACCTGTTCTTGATATATTTTTCTGCTATGTATAACTTAAGAGTGTTTGTGGCCTTATGCTGGGCCACAACACTGTAAGAAAACATTTGCATTTCAGGGGGCACAAAGGGCCTGTTAAAAAGGTGTAAGTGCATCGGGCATTTAAGGGCTCAAACCCATTATATTCTATTCTATTATGTTCTAAACACTAATGTACTTCAACCAGATGCATACTACTTCTAGTTCAGGCAATATGTTGTGAGTTTTAACTGTGGATGTGCCACAATGATATAAGCAACCAATTCAATCAACTCATATCAATTCAACGCTCGGCCTATGTATGACCTCACGGGCAGTTTCATATCCAGCAGTGTTTTTACTGGGTCTGCAGATACTCAAATTATAACTGCATAAACAATACTAGCCAAGTAAAAAATAAAGATTTTGCAACTTCAGAAACTCATAACTGCTGCTAGCAGTAGCATAGCTCCCCCAGCTGTGCGCCTTCTAGCAGTAGTGTGGTTGCCCTGAACAGCAGAGTCCAAGGGGCAGCAAAGTGAATGTTTTAAATAAAAAACTTTGATTTTCTATGCTAAACAAACATTATATTATTTAGCCAAATACAACAAAATTCATTAAATAATTGTGATTTTTTTGAAGTTTGTAAGTTGTGTTAGGGGCAGCCATCATGATTACTCACCCCAGGTGCCCAAAGACCTAGCTACACCAGTGGGAGCTAAGAAGAATCATGTTTTGAGCCTGGTCAGATTGGCAATATGGATGAAGATCCCTGATTTTTGACATTCCATCAAACAAACTGCCATTGTGTTGAGTGAATATTTTCAAATGAGCTTAGAATATAAATAAAATACTTTTCCTTTTAAATTATCCTTCCAAACCTTCATGTGTCTTACAGTCTGCAAAATACAGTATCTTAGAAGTTGAACATTACTATCACAAACACCCATTTTTAATGTACCAAGCCAAAATGAATCCAGGTGAAATATCCTACCCACATTCCCAACAGATGTACTTCAATGTAACGCCAAAGCCAACCTTAGAACAACCAATTATCTCACATCATTATATATATCTAAACAGAACCAAAAGTGAAGCTTAGCATGGGAAATATATACAACTACAGATATATTTACACATGACTCTTTTGAAGAATTGAACATCTGACAATACTAGTTGCTCTGCACTGTATGTTAAATTTCTAAGCTCGAAAATAAGAAAATATTTTGCATTATGTGTCACTTAAACGCAAGAGATAAGCAGGTAACACTATGCATCATCAAGTAAACTAAATAATTTCAATAAAACATAACAAGAATTTATTTTGACCTTTATGTAAATAGCTGTACCTGCAGTATGAACACTACTCACTAGAATTTATTTTAACATAAACAACAAATCAAAACTTTTACTGAACACACCTCATGAACGAATATTAGACTCGCAGTCTTTTAAACTAACAATAATCCAAAGCCAAAAGGCTGCTAACTATCAATGGTTTCATTTCTGACAGAAGCCTTTCAGTTTTTAGAAATTACAAATCAAATTACTAGAGCAAATACAGCAATCTTCTTCTATGGAGCTCTACCAATACTAAATATGCCAAAAAAACAGATTAAAGTACTTACTTGTTCCTTGATCAGTACAGCTTGCTGGCGTTTTAATTCTCGTTCCTGAAATATTAAAAAAATTAACAATTAGGCACACCAGACTAAGTCCATGGAGCAGAGTTATTCCTGAGAAGCTAACAGTCCCTCTGCTGGCCAAGAAATAATATGCCTCTTATGTGTTAGTAAGTTAAGCCTACCACTGCACTAATTTCTGAGCCAGAAGAATCCAGTCCACAACTTGACAACCTCTATTCTTAAGATAATTTTCACATTATCCTAACATCCATGCCTAAGGCTCCAAAGTGGTTTCCAACCAAACCTGTGTACACATTTCTCATCTCCCTGTAGTGTGTTACATATTCTGCCAATTTCTACCTTCTTTGACTCTGTTATCCTACTAGTTAGGATGAGATGGCAAAGAGAAAAATAATCCCATTCTTACTGAGAATCAAATCCTGTTCATCCACCCAAGAGGAAGTCATGTCACTAACTCGGCCATAAGAGCTGTACATATATTTACCATACTGACCCAAACAAGATGACCTTGCATACAACACTCCCTCACAATCTTCAATTTTCAGGAAAATACCTACACAGAAAAGAGTAACTTTGTGCACAATTTTTCAGATGAATAATTAGAAAAAAATTATCATCTTGTATTTGGATAAAAATCAAACTGATGGTTTATTTATCAATGCTCTCAGTAGCTCAGAATACACAGCACTGAATCGTACGATCATCAGTAAACAACGAACTGGAAAGGACATGCAAGGAAGTGTTCATGTCCTAACTGGAAGTACTATCCTGGTGCCAGGAAAAACCACAAAATAAATCCTCAGTCAGGACAGCCAGTGTCCCTGCCCTAACTTGAACCAGGCACTTCCCAGATTCAAGTTAGAAGCATTACTGTTTAAGCTGACTTGCTTGGTGTGACTGATAAGAAAGTACGTTAAATACTGTCTAACTTCTACATGTTTTAATTTATATATGTCTGTTGCTTGTAGCAAGTGCATAAAGTAAACGAATAATGGGAACGTCATGTACACCTGTCTCACCCATCCTTCTCCATGTTTCATGTCCCAGATGGATTCTGGAAACCGATAGTAATGAGTATACACATCAAACACTGTCAGGTAAACTTAATTTCTGCTCATACCGGTCTGACACAACCCCAGCTGAACACGAAACTCAAATGTATCACCTATTTTATAAATATCAAAATACAAAGAAAAATAATTTCTGGCATCATGCAGTGTGATTCACTTCACAGTAATGAGTTCACACCTGCAGCAACTGACTGTAAAATTGTGCATAATAAGATATGCAAAGTAAGAAGCAACTGAAAAAGTTGTGTAATCCACTGGAGTAAATCTTTCCACTCCTGTCTGTCACTTTGTCCTGCTTGGTAAGCATACCTCACCGCTATGCTGAGTATCACACAGAGAGACTGCCATACCAAATGCAAAGTTACCTGCTGTTTTCTCAACTGCTCCTCCTGCCGCTGTTTCTCCAGCTCCTCCTGGCGCCTGCGCCTGGCCTGAACATGCAACATAAACAACAGAACCACATCCATTCAGTATGTGCAACATTCAGCATGCAGCAATTATCAATCGCAAACGCAACAAAAGTCTACAGCAAACGATCTTAACAAACATCTGCAGCAAACATATACAAAAGGTTCAGCATGTCCATAAATCATCTTTAAATTTTAATCTTGTATTATTCAGAGCACATTTAAGGTATGGTTGACATATACGCACACACAATCAGCTGGAAAGACAAACTCTGAAAACTTCAGTCAGTCTCCTAGGTTGCAGGCCACAGCACATTTGGCCACTAGGCAGAGCTACATTAAACAGTACTGTACAATGGTAATCACACCAGAAAAGGCAGAAGACACACCAAACATGATTTACCAACAATGGAACACCACTACACTTCCATTCTCCTTGGGGTTGTCCCTAGATCAACGACTTAGGCATGGGTGTCACATGGATTGCTCCCCCACCCTTCCAAGGTCACCAAATATCACACTCGTGTAATTTTTTTCTGGGAACCTCAGGGCGACAGTAACATCCTTATTTTGCTGATCACACAAGAACAGTTCAAAACACAGATCACAGTGGCCTGTGAAAAAAACGGACCAAAAAATTTCCACAGAAGTGCAGCAGAGCTTAAATATTGGTTTGACAATCACTGAACCATTTGTGGTGCTCCCAATAGTTGTTCATTGCAGTTTCTGAATTGGCATTGCAGGCAGTTTAAAATTTTTTTAACTGTACTTTGAACATGCTTGGAACATACAATATCAAAACTGTAAAAATCATTTATGGATGTGCCATACAAGATACTTGGTTATTCATGCAGCAACAAATATGTTTTGCATTCAGAAGAGCACTGTCCATTAGAACACAAGTGTTTTCTTAATGTATTGCAAGCCTGAATAATACCTTCAGGTCTGCTATGTCTGGTTCTGCTACATCATATCTTCTCACTACCCTAAGCCACATAGTAAATGCAGCATCAGTATCAAAGGTGTACATGGTCAGAGGCACTGTGTTCATATAACTGTGTACTACTTTCGAAACTGTTCAAACTGGCCACTAAAAATACCAGAGAGAGAACTCACATCTTTCAAGGACACTGCTCAAGGTCACACAACTGCTAACTCATATGTTAAGTACACAAAAGAATCTCGCATGTTAACTTAGTGTTATTTTGGCACCACCCCTGTGTACATGTCAGTGTCACAGTCTGTGCAGTGTTTGGTAGAACCACAAGATCAATGAAGTGAATTTTCAATAGATAAAGATTTAATTTTGAAACAATGTTGCATATTAGTGGTTTATACAAGGAAACTGTAGTGAAGAAAAAAAATACTACAGCATGCCTAAATTAACTATTACAGCTTTGATCAGTAAAGTCTGCTCCACAAGTGACAAAATTATTTCTGAAATTTATATTTCTTTGAGAAAAAAATGAGTTCATGGCAGAACTTACAAAGCCTACTTTCTTATAGCACATACTTACAGTCCTACAAATATTATGTTTGAAATGTTACATTTAGGTGACAGAAATTTTCAGTCAAAATAAATGCAGCTCACAGATTAGCATGCTGCACTCATGCATAAAGGAGCATATCATTAAGTCATACTTGAGTCTGTCATTTCTTTGTGCCTGCAACTAAAAATATTGTATTTCACACATTATCAGTGCTGTCATCATAGCTGTCACTGTCATTCTTCACCATCACTACCATCATCAATGTAAGCATCAGTCATCATAAAAAAATTTCTATAAGAAGAAGAAACCTCTGCTTTAAAACAAAAACAATGAAAATCAAATGTACCGAACAGAAAATTATTTTTTTCGCTACTCTACACAGATTAAGTTTACTCATTAACTGAAATTTGTAGGTGCCAACAGTACAACTGAACCCAATCACTTTTAGAAGTCTATACATTGTTACAATCAGTAAGAACAATCGAACCCTTACATAAGATAAATCTGGTAGTAACTGTGCTACAAAGCTCACTGACTATGGAAGTTTTTGCTGATTACTTTGGTCTACTTTTATATTTAATTTTTCTGTCTATCTTCCTAGAATTCCTGATGCCATCCTACCCAACTTTAAAAATGTTCCTTTGATCTGTGAGAACATGTCAAGCAGAAAATTCCACTAATTAGGTCACCTAAATTCGTCAGGCTGGACACAACCCGTACTTCTATCACCGAAGTCTGCTCCGAAACATTTACTCCCCTTCTAGAGTACACATTAAATTACAGTTTATTCAACAGGAAGATTCCTCCTACCGGGAAAGAAGTAGTAGTTGTTCCTATCATCAGGAAAGGCAGAAGTGCTCTCGTGACTAACAGCCCACTCTCATTTTAAATAACTTGTCTGAAATTTCAGAATGTGCTATGCATGATCAGCCATCTTTCTATTTTAAATTTTGACTACATCCATCTCAGCATGGTTTTACTAAATCAAAACCAAGTATAAACAAACTAATAAATACTTAAACACAGTCACACCTACACTCTGCTCACAAGGTTAGATTGGGTCCACTTATGTTGATCCCAGTCCAACCTTCCCTAAGTTCCACATAAAAACAGTCCTCATTTAACGGTGCCCTAAATGACATTTACCCTCACACTGACAAATTTTACTGACCAAAGATCTGATAAACACTGCCCAATCATCAACATTATTCTTTGAAGCATTATAATTAATTGTTATGGGAAAAATACTCCATCCTACTGCGTTTTGCTCCATGTTAAATGAGAACTTACAAAAGATACACAAAATTTTTGGCAAATTGCCAGGACACACAGCTTAGTTCCCTAGTTGTCTATAATCTAGATTGTATTCTGTCCACTTAATAGGAAGTTCCCTCACCCATGTCATATGCTTCCTGGTGCTCCACAAGATTCCACCCTATGCCCCCTTATGTACAATATCCTTATTTATAACACATATGTCAAAATTCGGCACTCTTCATGTTGTATTATGTGCTACTGACATCAAAGTTTATCACATATGTTTTCAGGTGTTCTCTACAGGTGTTACATCCTTTCCTTGTACGACTAATAAGTTACCATGTTGGTGATGTTTCAATTTTGTGTGTCAACTCTGTTAAAGACCTTGACATTACACTTTACACATGACTATGTTGTCATTGAGCAGTCCAGTCTTCTTGGACTGCTTGACCCTGCAAAACAGAGATGCTATGCTCCTCTGAAACGTAAGTATTTACCATTTGACAAAATACAATACACTAGAAGACTTGAATCTTCAACATACTAATTACTTATAATCCCACGCACTACAACTCCTAGGATTCATTTGTTTCATAAGACAATGATTCTTCCTTGAGTAGCCCCAGGGTTTTAAACATCAGCCTAATGTAGTCAAATTATAGAATGCCTCAGTTGCCTAGCAGCTTCCAATGAATCTAAAAAGATACAAAAAAATTTACTTATCTTTTAGTCAAAACTATGAGTGTGACATTTCTCATGATTATGCCTTCATAATGGAGTGCTGAAAATGAAGAACTTTACATTCCAAACAACTGGAATCCTAATGCTTTATTTCTTCCACTCTGAACTTAACAGGTACAGCACATTTACTATGTGATGGCACACAGAAACACAAAGGAGGGTAAATGAATGGAAAACAGGTGAATGGAGTGGGATGTCAGTAATGTCCACAAAAATGTTAGCAAAGCCTCTTCAGCACTAGTATATACAATGCATGCTGATGACCACCAACAGCCAACTGAATGGTCACCACCTACTGCTGGATGAAAACTAGTTTCTTTGTTTGTGTCATCACATGGTAAATGTAGCATACAACCTCAAAATTTCACAAAACTACCATGTGCACTCAGATTACTCAGAAAAACACTCAAGTTTCAAAGTGTGGCATACTGATCATTTTTTACAGCACACATGCTCATGGCACATGATTCACAGCTGATATTCATGGACAGTTTGTGTGTTGGTGGTCATTGTATGAACACTTCCAGTAAGAGACTGTTCAACTTTGTGGTTCACTCTAAATGAACCCCTAAGTAATTATCTACTAATATTTCAGGAATGTAACCCCTGATGATGGTCCAAAGGGACCAAAACCCATCAGAACAGCAATTAAGAGGGGGATCGGGGAGGGAGGGCTATTAACATGTGTAGTTGGAGGGTCTGTATTTACAACACAGTAACTGAGGTACACAGCTAACCACAAACCAATTTACGATTACTACAGCTAATCAGGCAAGATTAGACTTTTATATAACAGTATGATCTATGATGGTGGTCCAAATGAACTGGAACATGTTGGAATAGAAATACAAATGGGGTGCTATTAACACCCATACACATGTACTTGGATGGTCTATATTTACAAATTTTGATTATTGAGGGTTCCAGACTTCTGGGATGTGATACTGAAGAAGTTAATGGATCATCCTTGAAGATGAAGGCACTATACTCCTTCAAAACTTCAGGAACTGTTCACCCAATGGCACAGTGTCATATCGCAGAATAATGGATTCCTTAATTACACAACTGTGGAGCCCTCAAATTTGCATCTTAATTATTCCTTTATAGTTCTTGATAGCCCCATCACACGGACTGAACATTTTTACAGTTGTGACAATATAAGGCTATCATATACAACTCACAGGAACTGACACACTTTCAACAGTTACATCTCACCTTGATAAACCAAATAACACTGATACTACATTTTACAGCTGAGCTGAACATCCAGTTGTGAAGCTATTCTGCTCTTCAAAGAAGGAATTACTTCCAAGCAACACATTTGTAAGAAACACAAATGCTTTGGTACAACATTTACAAACTGTCAGGCATCACTGCATATACTTACAATATGAGCAGATAAATGGGAAAGGCAATGCAAAATGCAACATGGACAGTGACAGCTACACATGCGACAGTGAGTCAAAGTATCACTAGGCACATAGAACGCATAGGCCACCAGGGTTACATGGACAATTTCTTCTCCTCCCCCAATTTATTTGGTGACCTGCACAATAATAATCAACTCTTGTGGAACTGTCAGATGCAATTGTAAAGGTATGCCTGGGAGCACTGACAAACACTAAAATCAAAATGGGGTGTTATAGTGAGATGTACACACTGATGAGTATGAACAAACCTGAAGCACAAGGCAACTTGTGTGACAAACAAAGGAAGTTCAAACATGTGTCACTGTTGAAGGCTAAAGTCAGAACATGGGGCCTACTAACACAGGGGACTTAATGCATGACATCTATTTGACAATCAGGGAATATACAGGTGGACAAAATATTTTACATGAAATACACATCCAAAATTTTGAGTGACTGTCCCTCAAAACCTGTTCAAAATGACAGCATGGGAACCTTGTCCTCAATCCAAGCCAAATAGAAGACCAAATGCACAGTCCAGTCTAATGAACCACCTTGACACTCAATACACCAATCCTTCGTGTTTACGTAATAAGAAATGAATAACTACCAAACATAACTCAAAGTGTAATGCTGGCCTGAGTACAGACCCATGTTTCCATATTTACTACACAAACGTAAACTTTTAAATGAGAGTTCCACCATAATTAGCAAAAGAAAGCTTTCCCAGATATGCACAAGTAATACATTTTTATTTATGTAGGGTACATAATATTTTCTTTCATTTTATTTTTTTTTACTATTAACCAACAAATGCACACAATTGTCATAGATTCACAATAATATTTTGAAAACACTACACTCCTACATGTTTCAGGCCTTACTGGTCCATCATCAGGGAGTACATTAATTGTTGCTGTATAAAACAATTACTTAAGAATATTTGGATCTCTTGTACATGTACATGGTAATTATGGTGTGGGAATTTACAGATATGTTCCCTGATAACGAGGGCAGAAATGGCTCTCAAAATGTTGGCTTATTCACCATTAAGCTATTTAACACGACTGATAGCCTGAGAACATTTTATCCAGTCTAGTCGCCATGAAAGCTGCAAAATATACAGGTACATGCTTTGCAACTATCATTCTAAATTTTAATAATATTTGTAAGTTCTTGAGTGAACCTAATATAATTGACATTCTCTTTCATGTACATAATAATTTTATAAATAACCAAATATTGAACATTTCATATCTTTACATATTAACCTTCGGTGCAACACTTCTGTCAACTACACACACTACACAGAGAATTTCCATCAGTTCTACATAATACACGAGAACAAAATAGTGTTAAGTAACTCTATTTTGCAACTGATGTATTCCTTGATGATGGACCAGTAAGGTCCAAAACATGCAGGAGGGTAGTGTTTTAAAAGTATTATTGTGAATCTACGACAGTTGTGTGCATTTGTTGGTTAACAGCAAACAAATCAAGTTATAATGCCCAAAATGGGAAACATAAAAAAATTTTCTCTTACTTTAGGAACCTATAAACTGTTTTGGTAAGAATGATTTTTTTTTTGAAAGTCAATAGTAACAATACAGGATTGGGCAGCGTATTTTCTTTCAAGTCTCTTTCACTGGAACACTACAGTGAAAGCAGCCTATCTCCAAGGTTGCCTGTTAAAATTCCCCACTTAAAATCAACTACTGGCATCACATTACAGGATACTTAAATCTGCTATTCTTGTACGATAGAAGAGTCGCTAGCCGGCAAGTAACAGAGTGCATTGCAACATAGTCATATTTAGAAAAATATGTACTTTTTGAAAATAGATTCTACAGTGTTATGTGTCTTATACGTGATTGACAGCAGCACTGCTGTAAGTGCATGAGACAGGAATATGCTGAGTAAATTCCCACGGGGGAGACTACGGATGAAGTGAGGAGATACAGACAAAACAGAGTAGGAGATGAACTGCCACAAATATGTGAGGAATGTTTAAGGGAGGGCAGAGAAGAATGGAGAAAACATTTGCTAGAAATCGCTCACCTTCGCAGAAACAGCGAATAACAATAACAACAACAACAGTCATTATTGTTGTTGTTGTTGTTGTTGTTGTTGTTGTTATTATTATTATTATTATTATTATTATTATTATTATTATTAATGTTATTCAGTAAGTTAATTTATTTGTCTGTTTTGTTTTAATGGGTTAAAGCAATTTTCATATTTCTTCAACATTTATCTGTGACTGTAAGTCTGAAAGAAAAATTAATTTACACACACATCTGTATAGCACGTAAGATACTTGACTGTACTGACTTCAAAATATGATACACCACAGGCTATTTTCTTTAATTATGCCGTGGACATAATTTCGTATGGAATTAGCATGTTTCCATTGTACCCAAATCCTCCCATTATATATACAGAGTGTCTTCCCACGTGTTTCAAACCTGTTAAAATACTTTTGTGGCCCACACAGCATCTGTGAAAATGAACTTCTGTGTATGTTAGTAACGCAAACAAATACTTCTACCAAGCATTAGGTTAAGAAACATAAAGGAAATAAAAAACAAAATATTCCATGCAGGTTAGTAAGTTCTCTTCTAATAATGTAAGTTTAATACAACAGTTTCAACCTTGGATTGTAGCTAGTGAAACTACATACAACATTCTATAGTTGTTAAAATCAATAGTCTATGAGCATCAAGTGTCTTCAGAATTACTACAAAATCTCAATGTTATGTAATACAAGTCAAGAATTCCACTTATATGTGGACTGTGCTTGACTTACAGGATAGCAAAACATGTCAATAAATTTAAATTACATGAGAAGGTTTGCAATGGCCATTACTCCATGAAAGTTGATGCTGTTCCCCCAGAATTGTAACAGTTACCAAAATGCATGTCTTTACACAATCATAGCATTAGTGTAATAAATAAAAAGCCCTTCTGTTAAATAATGGCTGCTGCAGTGAATAGCTTGCAACTGCAAAAAGTAAGGTGTAATGTGTGTATGTGCATTAAACATCCCACTCTACTAAGCAAGTTAAAACGTTCCTAACAATATGGACAATTCTGACAGTTGCAATCTAGTAACGGATTGGTGTCAAATCATTTGAACAGGATGTCAGTCAGAAGAATCCATTTGTTGTTTGTTTTCTGTCAAGCAGAAATAATTTAAATACTGTGAAATTGTTTCTTCTATGCTACCAAGCATTTAACAATTTCTATCCCCTACACCCACAGCCTGCAACATTTCAAACTGCCATGCTGGTTTGGGGAAATATCTAATCTACTGTTTTGCCTGCTCATTTAACAGCGAGACCTCGTTTACTCAGTAAACATTTTTAGATATTTCAGCAAATTCCACTTCATTTAACTTGCATGCACACAGTCACTATAGCTGCAACTGTGACAAATACAGAATAAAGCACTGAAGGTCTGCAGACCAATGTGTAATATGTTAAACAAGACTGTGATAAACACACAAGAGCAAATAATAATCAGTCTTAGGAGATCCAGTTCTTTCATGCTGCAGGTAAAAAGTGTATAAGTTTTAAGAGGTTTAAATATCACGAACAATATATATATATATATATATATATATATATATATATGCATGTCCTTTTAAAACAGTTACAAACATACACTTGAAACAGAGCAACAACTTAAAGTAATTTTGGTGTTTTATATTAGTGCACTGTGATAGTTTACAAAACCAATGGAAATTTACAAATTAAGTGATAGACATTTATTCAACTGACACGAGGTTTCACTGCAATCGGGCCTACATGAAAACTGGGATGAGAAATGGGGTGGGGCATCAGCTAATGATGATAAAGTCTTACCGTTTCCTGCATCTGCATAAGCAGCATGTCATCTTTATTTGGGGAGGAGGATGGTGTTGCTTCATGACTCAGATTCTCATTCTTCGTCACCACAGGAACGTTGTTTTCATAGGCAGTGAGAACGCCGTCGCGATTTTTCCAAATAGTTGCGACGGTGGAACTCGCTAGCCCTAACTCACGGCTAACGTCCGATTTGCTTTTCCCACTCTCTATTTCACGAATGATGTGCATTTTTTGTTCAAGTGTGAAAGCAAGCCTCTTCCGACCCTGTGGCAGGCAGAAATGCCAGTAACACTAATGTTGTGGCAGCTAAAGTGAGACTTGGCAGAAAGCAGGTATTTTGTGCCATCAACATTAGCTAACTTTGATCTAAAATGAGTATGTGACTTCCGTCAAAACAGTCACTGCTGCAAAACATGTTATTCCCATCCTTCAGCTCCATGAGTCATATAACAATCTTGTAAACGAAAAGCCATGCAACAAATAAAAATGATTTTGAATCACACCAAAAAAATGACTTCCTGTTAATGCAGCATTTCCAGCGACACCAACAAAATTCTTCCATAATTAAAACTGACAAATTGTCTCCCATTAATCCCTACAGAGATTACTCACAGAAATCTTCAATCAAAATATGAAAGACTACAAGACAATCCATAATATATAAACAAATATAACCTACTCTATGGAATAGAAGGTCTGAGTTAAGCATCTATATAATGTACATTACATCATCTTAATATGTTGTATAAAGCACAAGTAACATTTTCATTTGTAAGAACAAAAGTACATACACTGTGCTCTTAACTCTAACACTCTTTACTACTGCTTTCTACACTACCATACACACACAAATTGTTGTTCCTTGTTAACCCATCTGTAATTTGCAGAAATGAATTTGTGTTTCAGTTTACAACACAGCTAACCGACTAGTGGTGAAATGGAGTAATGGCCTTCAAGAAGTGGATTATTCTTAATCATAACTTTTATAGTAACAATTAGGTGATCACATAATTTAGAAATACATGATACACAGCATTCAGAAATTTCGCACATCACAAAATGGAAGACTAATAACCAGAATGTCAAATATGCATTGGCAGTTTGCTACAGATGCACACACACTGCAGAAAACCATAAGACTGTCCTTATTCTTCTGCAGGTCACCTGTTGAGAAACACTACTAAACACATATTTGAATAACAAAACTTATTAAATAATTAGGAAGGAAATATATACAAGGCTTATAGTTCTTGAAGCAGTTTACTTCACATTCAACCACATCTGTATCTCCATTTGCTACCAGATATGTTTCTGCTAATATCCACAAAAGTGCTCGGTAAAACACTGAACATACACAACAGAAATTTGCAGGAGAGACTGACATGCAATTTCCGATATTGTACCATTCAGTCCCATCTTTGTTTCATTGTTTAACATCTTTACAGCATGTAAACAGATATGCAATCATTTTGAAGCATATGTTGTAGTCAAAGTTAACGTAAATGTAAAACTTTTCACTAATCAGATAAATATGAGACAGCTATATGCTAATGCTATCAGTGGGACAATATCAAGAAGCAATAATGTAACAGCAGAAAAAATTTAAGTTAAGAATAATATGCCTTGTAATATTTTGTGATCATCCTTTCCTTGTAATAACATGCTAGAAATTAAATAATTTTAAATTTTATATTCTAGCAACAATCCAAGATGAAGACATACCACATAATTACAAAGCTTGCAGAGACATAATTATTAATAAAAATTATCTTTTCTGACATCCTTCTCAATCCAAAATCCAAACGGAAATAATGTGTGCTGGACATCTTATAACAAACACGGGAGAACATGCAGTACAAAGTGCTTCAGAACAAAACCAAGAATTAAAAATATTTACTCTAAATTTTTGCCCATATCCTTATGTCATTTTGAAGTTTCTTCAAAAACAGCAGTACACAAACAAAATATTAACAATTTATCAGCATTATCATCAATGTCTTATAAGTGGTAAATAAATAATTTTCACAGCAATCTTCTGAGACCACAACAAATTAAATGTTAAGGTAAAATTGATAAACATGTTAAAACAGAATCACAACTATAAGTAGGTAAATATAAAAATTCAATTTGTTAAAGAAACAAAAGACAGTACTATTTACTTAATCCAACACTGAACTGAGAATGTGCCTGAAGGACAATCAAAGTTAAAAATGATTAAGGCTAAATTACTGGGAAACTGTCATATAGTATGCGTGGTGCCCTATAAATGTGGGTGGCCACCAAATCAAACAAGCAAGTACAGTGACTACACACTTGTCCTCCACAAATATTCAGACTTTGACATCAAATAATTCACACTTTCACCAACCTTATCTGTATGAAAGTTCTCTTCTAGTACTAATATCACAAATTCTTGCACCACACAAACCTAAAAATAACAGTCCAGTACTTCTCCTTTCCCCACAGAACATTATAATTTGTAATTATGTATCATCATAATACCACTAGGCACAGCACAAGACTAGATATTAATCAAATTAATTTATTTCTGGATTCCAGTCATCTGAGACATGATGCCACATGGAATGGTATAAAGGACCAAATGTTTCAGAGCAGCTCACTACCTCCACATTCAAGGTTGTCAGAGTACCATAAGTATAGATAGAAACAACCTCCTCTGAAACATTTTTACCCAAAAGCCAATCTTTGTGGCATCACACCATGTGAATTACATGTAAGATTCTGTATGTATTATAATGTTCATAATAATCTCTTAAAAAGTATGCTAAATTCGTACATATTCTACTATTTGATCTGCTATCTAACCATTCTCTGCATGCCATTCAATTGCCTGACCAACAAAAATTAATTCTGAATATTCCTTTGAATCTCCCAACAAGGATATCTCTCCTTTGCATAGTAGCGGGACTTGTGTGGTCAAATGATCCAGAGAGCTATGTCAGCGGTATTGTTGCTGCTGGTAGGGTCTCCCATGCCAGATATGCCAAGGGTGATGACCAAATAAAATAGGATAACCTGGTCTTACAGGTAGGACATTGGAGCATAAGAAAAACTACCTCAGCTCCATTAAAAAAGCAAACTCATGGCTGAGAAGCCTAGTAATGGATTCCACATGGATAATATTGGTAAAAGACCAGGAAAAAGTTAAAAGGATTATGATTTCTATATTGCTACTTGGAAAGTAGTCAGTTTATATAGAGGAGGAGTGTTAAAATCAGGTTAAAAAGGACTGAAAAATACAGAATTAATATTGCAGCAATCCGAGAGATAAGATCAAAAGGATGTGGAGTTCTGGATACAAGGAATTTTACACTGCTGTAGAGTGGAACTGAAAGTAACAACTTTGGAACCAGCTTTCTTATTAACAGAAAGTATAAACAAGCAATTATGATTTTGAGGTGGTGGATAAGAGATTACGCTCCTTGGGGATGAGAGGGAAAGTTTAATAATTTTACCATAATTTTGGTACACACACTTACAGAAGAAAAAGATGAGCTAATTAAGAATTCCTTTCACTATAAACTTAATCAGATATATCAAAAAATTCTAGCACATGATACAAAAATTATAGTGGGTGATTTTACTGCCAAAATAGGAAGAGAAAAAGTCATCAAACAAATTATAGGAAAATGGAGCCTCCATGAGGTATCAAACGAAAATAGATTTACAGCAACTGATTTTGAGACTAATAATAATATGATACAAAAAGTATGTACTTCCCACACAAGAATACACATAACAAGGCTTCACAATCCCTGATGAATGAACTAGTAATCAGAATGATGCTGTATTGGAGGATGGAAGGCATCCTTCTAATATTATGGATGTAAGATGTTGCAGAGATGCAGACTGTGGTTCTGATCACCACTTACTTCATATTAAATATCGACAGAGAATATCAAGGTACCAAGATATAGAAGGTGCAACACACAGTACGTATGGCACCTAAAAAGTAAAGGATGTGGAAATCATAGATAAGTACAAACAAGAGATAAGAGAATGGCTTACTGAAAGAAATAAAAAACAAAATTATTAGAATGAAGAAGCAAGTGAAACTGTATGGGAGAATATTAAGCAAGTGGTGACAATGGTTGTTAATAAGGTGGTTGGATAGGGGGAAAGGATGATGATGAATAACTACTATCACAAAGTGTCAAATAAAGGTAAAAGGAAGAAATGACACCTGTGTTTAAATGCTGAATAGGAATACAAGACTGACTATTGAAAATTACAAAAATAAGTGAGAAGAAACCACAAAAATCTGTAGAGGGAAAAACAGGGCTCATGAACTTAAAATTCTGGGTGCTATGGAGGAAGCAAACAAAAGAAATGAGGCAAAAAAGTTCTATACAATAGTGCGTGGAATGAAGAACCGTTTCCAGCCAAGAACGCCCATTTGTGAAGACAGGGATAATAATTTAATTGCAAATGATCCACTGATACTGGAAAGATGGAAGCATCATTTCTATGAAACTCTTAATAATAATGATGATACGGAGATATGGGAAGACGTGATGTGTAAAGGACCTGAAGTCCAAACTGAACGCCCAACAAAAGATAAGTGTTGGAAACAATGACATTAAAAATAATAAGTCACCAGGGGAAGATAATATTAGTGCAGAACTTATGGAGTATGGAGCTAAAAAATTATGGAAAGAAATTCATGCACTAACAGAAATAATATGGACAACAGAAAGAAAGGGAGAGAAACAGAATACTGCAATATGTTCACACATAAGAAGGAAGACAAATTCCAACATAGCAATCAGAGGAATCTCACTACTAAATGTACATTACAAAGTTCTGGCTAATATTCTGCATAGATCGCTGGTCCCTGATGCAGAGGAAATTTTAGGCAATTATCAGCATGGTTTTATGACAGGAAAATTGACTACTGAAAATTTATTTAAGTCAAGTGAATTCTTGAAAATTTTCACAAATTTAACCTTGACTTGCACTACTGTTCACTGATTTAAACAAGAATGTGAGCCAATAAACATAATGTACTCATATGAAACTTTAAATGAATTTGATATCACAAAGAGATTTGTCAATTTAGATGAAATGACATTGCAAAGTTGAAATGGCAAAGTGAAAATCCAAGGACATTGACTGAAACATTCAACACAGAAAGAGGCTTGAGACAAGGCAATGCACTTGATTCAGGCTTCTGCTGTGATGTTGACGAGATCTGCCCCCTTCTAGGATATTACGCGGCGTCATGTGGTAATTGTTTACCTATGTTTTAGAACATGTCAGCTCTATCTTCACAGGTCAAGTGTTCAAGACAGGCTCTTGGCCTGCGAAGATGGGGCTGACTGATGCACTGTCCATAACATTGTTTAATATAATGCTGGAGAAAGTGATGAGGAATACTGAGACCCATCCTAATGGAATGATTTTTAACAGAACAACACCGTATATAGCATATGCAAATGTGTTAAAGATGATTGATGACAATGACTGAAGAAGCTGTAACACAACTTAAAGAAGCAACATTAAGCACTAAATTAATGATAAAGGAAAGCAAAATGAAATATATGAAAATAAACAGAAATATAACAAATTTATGGGAGGATCTGATAACAGATTTGAAAGGGATCAGAATTTTAAGATATTTAGGTAGTTTGACAAATTCCATAGATGTAATAAGTGAAGAAATAAAATCAATGATTGTTGCAGGTAGGAGATGTTTCTATAGCCTAGGACAAATACTTAGGTCTTGAGCTATGAATAAAGCAGTTAAAATAAAAAATGTATATAAAATAATGGTGAAACTAGTTGTGGTGTATGGCAGTGAAACATGGTCTATGATGGGTATGAAAAGACTGAAAAACACACAGGAGAGGAAAATATTAAGGAGGATATATGGACCAGTGGAAGAATAAAGAATATGGAGAATATGAATTAGGAATTGTAGAAACTATATAATGATTTAGACATAGCAGCAGACATTAAAAAAGGAAGACTGAAATAGATAAAACATCTGGTAAGAATGGATCATTAAAAGGGTAGTTAAGAAAATATTTGAGAGTAAACTGGAGGGAAGAAGAGGAATGGAAACACCTATATTGAGATAGTTGGGAGATGCTGAGAAAGATCTAAGGGAGATGAAGGTTAAAAGGTGGCAGCAGAAGGATGTGGACAGAGAAGAACTGGTGCCTGCAATTAAGGGGGCCAAGGCTCTCAGAGGGACACAGAGCCAAGGAGTGAGCAAATAAGTATTCTTTGACTCTTTCTATACTTTGCACCTCCTATCTTACAGAAGGGATGAATTCTTGAAAATGTGTCTGTACCTCACGATTCCACAGTGTGAAACCCACTTTTCTACCAGCTCCCATGTTATAGGCAGATGTGCGTACTGCCACACACATGTGTATTCTGCATCCAAAGTAATAAAAACGTACATTTTATCAATCAAAAATAACAGCATAGACATAAAAAAAAACCTTGAAAAAACTTTAACTTGATGGCCTCTTATCAAAGATTTTAACAAGGGTAATGATCTGCAGCCCAAAATAACATGGAAACAGTAAAGCTGCTACCAGCAGTCCCCACACATCACTGACACATGTCTACAGACTTGAGAATGGCCAACTACACATCCTGCTGTCACCAACACATGCACACATGCAACAAGAATTTTCTTAATAAATAAATGTTTCTGGAAGAAACAATTTTGGCTCTATGTGTTGTTTCGCATTTCCTGCTTAAAAAGTTTCAATATTTGCACCATATTCTGAAGCAGAAAAGTTGTGCATAAATTGTGAATTTGGTAGTCACGTTTTGTAAGGACAAAATATCATGGAGAAAAGCAATGTTCCTCCGTTTCTAAGTATTACTTTGTGGTATCAAATAACATCCACGTATTAGCAGTATTTGACCAGAATATTTAGTCCTATGTGATGATGATGATGATGATGATGATGTAATAGTATGTAATTGGGTTGTGGTGCCTAATTTGCACATGGGAAACTCTGCAGTTTGAATTGAAACAAGGGACACTATGTCTCCACAATAAAGTCTTTCTCAGTCCCAACACATGAACACTGGGATTTATAAGCTTTATAAGCTTAATAAAAAGTGTGTTATATACTGGGATTTATGTTGAAAGAAACCATGAACACCTGCACTCATATCATTACCAATTCATATTTTCTTACCCCATTCAGTGTTAGATAACCTCTATAGGTATAAAATTTATTAAACAATCCACAAACCAAGCAACTATAACCAACACCAAACCATTGTAGCTTACTCTCGAGCCCACAAGATGTCACACCATGACTGACTAGAGGATGGAAAGCCATGTTTCAGCACCCATCAACGAAAAGGGTTTTTCACTTTATTACACTCTTCAATATTAGAGTTTCTGCCGAGCTCCTACCCAGGAGCTGATTCCCTTAACCATATGATGTCAGAAGTCGAACCAATGCACAGTATGAGGCTGACAGCACCAAACCTCTACTAAAGTCACCGGCCAAGAATAAGCAGAGTAATAGGCAGCCATCTAAATCCTGGGTCTTTTGCAAAGTACAGTGGGCACTTCATTCCACTTCTACAGGGTTAAGACAAAACAGCTGCAGCATGGAGCTGATATCAGCTACTGTCCTATATTCACACAAATGTTTACAGAAACTTTTAATCTGTGTCCCCTATATGCCTGTGACGCATGGTGCTTACGTACAGGAGTAACAAAATCTTAACAGATATTAACAGCACCCTTCTATCTAGATATTCCTTACCAATTCATGCTGCTTGCTCCCAGTAATCCACGAACTTCCCCAAAATGGGTGCTACTGCCCTTTGTGGACAAAATTAAAAACAGAGTTCCCAAACTCCTCAGAGAAGGCAGATGCCCAATCCACAGATTTTGGATTAACAAGGCCAGAGTATACTTTACCAGCTTCAAATGGCAATGAGCTTAGCAGTCTTAACAGGGGCTGTGCAAGAGCTTATTTCACTACCTACTGAACAGCTGATAAATTAAAAGCATCATCACATTACCTCCATCATCTGCTGATTACGCTGCTCCCGTTCCCGTCTAATTGCTTCCTGACGTTCAGTTCTCTCCTGTTCTTTCAGCAGCCTTTAACAAAAATAATGGCTCATGTTACATCCTATACCAAGTGGGTTAGCACGAAGTAGTGGAATTTGGAAGGCACCAGGTTCAAATCCTATTTTGTGATCAGAAATACAGACTGAGGTTTCTCAGAGTTTTTTCACAAGTCCTCTAAGTAAATACTGAAACAATTCCATAAAACAAGATATAACACATTTCATCTGCATCCTTTAAATTTACTGGCTATGCACTGTACTACTGTAATGGTGCATGCACATGGTTCAACCGGCCAAGTGCTGTTTTTTTTTTCAATACTTATACCATTATCCTAGGGTTAAGACTTGGCCACTAGCCACACGGTACTGAGGAAGTTAAAATCCTCTACTCACAGACAATAAGCTTTACTTAACCATTCACAGTCATTCCACCAATCAAAACTACATACTGATCAAGCAATGCTAAAAAATCAGATGTTAAAATCCACCAAACACTCGAAGAAATTTTGAAGCACTGGCATTTGACAATAATGAGCTTCAGTTCATAAACTCATAATGGCTTTCACTTGTGGCTAAGGCAATACTCTCACCAAACACCAGCCCAAAACACTGCAACTTAAACGAATTCTTGTATGTTTAAAAAGCAGCAATATTTATAAAGTGGCTTCTACCTCACATGTTCTTTCTGCCTGGCTGCTTCTTCTTTTGCCATCCTTTTGGCCTCTTTGGCAGCTATTGCTGCTTTTTCTCGTTCCAGCTGCTGTTGCAACTTCTGTTCCTGAGCCATCTTATTTCCTTCAGGCCTACAATAAATTCACAGCTTTTTTAAGTCCATCATTAACTCCAAAATAAACAAATTTCTTGTAAACTACTGTCTATACAAACAGTGGTGACAACATATTTTTTATAAGAGGATAATATGCCACACAGAACTGGAATTATCAATAAATCACAAAACTTGAAAAAAAAATTTGATTCGGATCATATAAACTATAAAAAATAAATCCTTCCTAACAAAGACTGATTACACTAGCCTGCAACATTTTCATTGCAATGAATGTTTGAACGTTTTAAGGGTACTTTTAGCATGCCAGATCCAAAAACCATGCCAGAAATTTCGTATCACATACCATTGTTTAGTTATTTAAATTTGTTTATTTTCACGATTGCTCTCATTTTGTGTGCTGTTCACCAGAAAAGCGCTATATTAGTATAAAGAGTTTGAATGTAATTATGTATGAGATCCAGTCCTCAAAATCAAGCCTATTTTGTTATTTCATGATATTCAGTATGTTTCCAGAATATATGGGGAGATACGAGTTATCAAAATTGGTGGCGTATCCTGCATTGTGCAGTAAAAGGGATACGGAATGAGTTCGGCCACACCTACCATGACATCACTTGGTACATATTCCATACTCATTGGACGGACACCACCCGATCTCCAGGTGTTCTTTGCTTTTCCGGAAAATTCTAGAAAAGCGGATTGAGCATATAAATAGCCGACAGTCATTCCTGCATGCAGTGAACGCTTGAGAGAAGAGATTTTGAGTCACAATGTCATGTTGAGGTTGTATAAACAATCCAGACAAGTTTTGTTTCATCTGCAGTAAATTTGTCCCAATGACACAAAGGTGGAAGATCACAGCATTTGTAAAAAAAATGCATACTTTGTAATGAAGCTTGGTGACGAAGACAAAACCTGGGCTCCTCATAAAGCCTGCAGAACATACATCAAACAACTGCGACAATGGATGAACAGTGAGAGAAATTCATTACCTTTTGGAATACATACAGTGTGGTGCGAACCTTCAGACCACAGAAACGACCGTTACTTCTGCTCTTGCAATGTGAAAGGATACAACACTAAAAACAAAATGTAAATTAGGTACCTAAATATTCGGTCAGCCATTTTACCTGTTCCTCACAGGCCAGAAATTCCAATACCTTCTTGACCAGAAAACCTTGATTTGTTTCTCCTGTATCCGATTCTGATATCTCTGGAAGTGAAACGAGTGACAGTGATGTTCAGGCAGAAACCACTGCCAAGGAACCTGAGCTTTTTACAGAGTGAACTAAATTACTTCGTAAGAGACTTCCGAAAGACTTAGCTAAGATCTTAGGATCTAGACTTTGTGAAGAAAACATGCTCGGCCCAGGGACGTGGTACTATTGGGACAGACATAGAGAAGAGGAATTCATTCCTTATTTTTCTCAAGAAGGACCTCCCGTATATGGCAACAACATTCCCGACTTGGTACACAGGCTCGGACTCTCAGAATATGACACTAGTGAACGGAGGCTGTTCATCGATACCTCTAAGAGACGTTTAAAGGGTGTCCTCCTTCACAACGGAATCGTATCTGGTTCAGTTCCCGTCACTCACTCAGTGCTCCTCAAAGAATCTTATGAAAATCTCAAAACACTTCTATCCTGGATTAAGTACCAGGAACACAATTGGCAAGTTTGTGTCGATTTCAAAATTTTATGTATGTTATTGGGTTGACAATCTGGATACACCAAATATCCATGCTTTATGTGTGAGTGGGGCAGTAGAGCACGATCTCGTCACTGGATCCAGAAGGACTGGCCGCCTCGAGAAAATCTGGTCGTCGGTTCGAAAAATATTGCACACCCCAGTTGTGTTGCTCCTTCTAAGGTAACTCTGCCTCCTCTTCACACTAAGCTTGGGATGATGAAACAGTTTGTCAAGGCTCTAAATAAAGAAGGGGACTGCTTCAAATGCATGTGTCAAAAATTTATAGCTCTTACAAAAGCAAAGTTGAAAGAGGGCATATTCAAAGGTCCCAATATCAGGAAACTTATGTCTGATGCTACATTTGAAAGTACAATGAATGCAACAGAAAAGGCAGCCTGGCAAGCTTTTAGAGATGTTTTTATGAAGTTTCTTGGTAATACCAAGGATTCAAATTACACAAATATTGTCAACAAAATGTTAGATGCATTCAAGGACCTCGGATGCAATATGAGTTTGAAACTTCATTTCTTACACTCACATCTGGATTATTTCCCAAAAATCTTCGATCCTTGAATGAAGAATAAGGGGAAAGATTCCATAAAGATGTAAAGGAAATTGAGAGAAGATAACACCAACATACTCGCCGATTACTGTTGGATGCTTAAGCAAGGGGTACGAGAAATTTCACATAGAAGAAAGGGAGCAAGAAGAACTTTCACAACAAAAAAGCAACGATTACAGTGATAGTAACGACTGTTTGATACCATTACACTGAAACTGTAATATTTCATGTTAATTCTATGTAGTTTGTATTGTAGTTTTATTAGTGACAGTGAAAATACATGTTCACAAATATGGCTATTTAATAAAATGTTTGTAAAACTGTGAATATCATTATTACTGTTTTGCAAAAGATCCTTACACGATAGAAAGAAACCGACTTCATTTCTGTATTCATCACACTCAAATTATATAACGTCACTTGATTTGGTTCATGCAATGATCACAAAATTTAAATTTGCACGCTAGTGTTATGCACAAACAGTGGACATGTGATATGCACATATTTCAATGGCAATATACAGAGCATTCATTTGAAGGTGAAACCTGCACCAACAGCTGTGTTATCAGGCTGTGTACGACTCATCTTCAGTAGTTTCATAGCCACGCACTCACTTACACAGCAGTTCTGTACACTTAGTCACATATATCAACAAGTTTTCAGACAGTCTGAGTTTTGGTTTGGGTTTGGATGGTACACATAAGACCTTGGTTGCTCTTGCTGCTTGTAAATATTAAACACAGTGTAACAGACAGACTTCTTCCGGCAATGTAAATTATTATCACTCTTGTTTGTAAATAAGATATAAAGTGGAATACTGAGGGTTCTCACTATGGAAACCTATTTATGGAAGACATTACATAAAAAGTGTTGGAGAAAATTTACAAGTCAGTTTCTTGGTGTTTTATTTCTGTTCAGAAAAAGTGTAAATGGAAATCTTTGTTGCGACAGTGTGGTTTTGTGATTGGTTTTGTGAAGCTGTGTGTATCGATGAAGCTAATGGTTTGTTAACTTAGTTTAAGGACGTGACTACTTAAACACTCAACCAAATACTTAAAATAGCAGACACTAGTCAGAAGGTAATGAGGCTATTAACTAAAAAGTACCAACTACAATGCACAAATGTAATCCATGTGACCCAAAGTCCTTGGAGGGCCACCTTCACTCCCACGTTTCGTTGGCATATATACCACCATCATCAGAACTACAGGCATGAATATGGCCCCAAATATACCACCACGGACCTTCTGAAACCCAGCGAGAAAGGCAAGAGGCTGAACACCTGGGAGAATTATTACATTCAGGGTACCAAATGAGGGGACAACTAATGGACAAGCAAAATACACAAGAGGCAACCCCCTTCTTCCAGCCGGCCCAGTCCTGTACACTACATAACAGGACCATCAGACATGCCAGCACACCTGACCTGGCCAGCACACACCTAACCAGCATCACATAAAAAACCACACACCCACCAATGCACACCACAGGCTTGGAGCAGACCCACGCATCTGATCAAGCCAGTACACATCTGCCATCACATAAAACATACGCACACCACGTATTCCACAGGCCTTGGACATCAGTGCATAGTTGCAACAGTGTCACCGGGGCTACCTGATGGAATTCCAGGAACAACAGCCACCTACCACTACCTGTCCACCATCCATGCAACCGGTTAACTTCAACACCCACTGACTACACAGTTCTACCTGACGAGCAGCGTGAAGGAGACTTTCACAGTACATATACAGCGCCGGCCATGCCATATGGATATCAGTTCCTGTGGATTGGCTGTGACGATATGTGCATAACAAGGACTGTATCTCACCAGTGGCATCCCACCTTTTGGCGTGAACTCTCTCTGTCCCTGATGATAGCAGTATATATGCCACCAAAACGTGTCGGAGTGAAGGTGGCTCCGGATCACATAGATTAAAACTTGTGCGTTATTGTTGGCACTTTTTAGTTAATAATTCAATAAAAATGCATAGTGAAAACAATGTAGTGAAATAATGATGCTAATACATTCAGTGCTATTAGGTGACATGAGGGTTGGAGTACAGCGTGCCCTCAAGAGTGAGTGCAGCCACCCACGCAGCCAATAATTCAGTGGCTGCCATATGTAACATCTCTAGATAATGAACAATTAATTACCCATTACTGTCACCTCTGATTTCAACTATTCCGACATCATGCATCTATTACCTGTAGCGATATTTCAAAGACTTGTTTATAAAAGTAACACAAGCACAAGGGCATTGAAGAAATTATCTGGCATACATTAGTGGCAATTTCTATAAACAAATGACATTGAAAAAACACAGATTCTCTTAACATAATCATATTAAACATTTTATGTAATTCACCCTTCAGCCAAAATCAGCCACCAAATTTGGTTGATGACTAGCACACTGGAATTTTAAAAAATGAAATTAAAATCTTAGTACATGCACATTTTTCCTTTATAGTTAGTGTTAATTTTCTCTGTAATCTAACTAGCTGTCAGCTCTGACACTTTGAAGCGGGATTATGTTATGTTATGTTATGTTATGTTACAGCTACATTTATGACATAATTTTAAAATATACATTTAAAATCGAGCATAAATTATATATGGCTTTGGTGTCAGTCCCCAATCCCCCCCTGAAAACTTCTGGGTGCGTGCCTGGTTTTTAATAATATACTCATCATGTGTCACACATGCCTAGAAGTAGTAGAAAGTCATTTTCAACAACTGCTTTTAGACGGGGAACATTATATTACACAACAAGGATTGTTAATGTACATTCTAAAAGCATTTTTGTAGATTCCATAAGTGGGTTCTGCTTTAACCCTTTAAAGCCGAAGCGTATCTGTTTTATATAAGGACTCAGTGCATACTGCGCTGTAAACACTCTCCACTTCAGTTACAAAAACCAATCTCTTAATGTGTTATAAGGCAAAAGTTGCTGTTTGTTCTGCGATCCGTACAAAACACATAAACGCAATGTGGGCACCACGTACAATTTTTTAATGTTAAACCTGGTGGTACGTAAAGTTACCGCCAAGTTTTAAAAGGTTAAGCTGACACATATGACAGCTTTAATGCCCATCTCCAAGAAGACCAAACTATGTCAACCTTGAAGATGGAGGCAATAAGCCTACGAAATGTTGGTATTGACCTACATCACTACATTGTGTCACAACCCAGAAGACACTCACTGCTATACAAACCTGAAAAATTATTTCACATTGTTATTTATACTGTGAATTTTATTATTAAGTTATTGTCTAAAAATTTCCAATAATATGCACTGTACACTTAATGATTTTTAAAAAGTTACTATAAAATCACTTTACATTCCGACGTGTTTTGGTGGCAGCCACCAACATCATCAGAGTAAGTTTGCCTTGTTTCAGCTTGCAGCTTGCAGCTGGAACATCACAGTTATAAAACAATATTTATCTTGTTACACACTCACAGTAAAATCCACTTCACAGCATTCATCAACCTAAAATATGGTTAAAACTGGATGTGTATTGGTGTTGCAATTATTGAACTCCAACACACAACACACAGTGAAGTGGATGTGGTCCAGGATGTACAAGTTTTCACAGCAGTTGGAATTAAGGCAGCCCAGTAATTATATTTATATAACTATGTTTACACGATTAAATTTATATAACTATTTGGCTGTCCTAGTGCCAACTGCTCTCAGAACTTGTACATCCTGGATGACATCCACTTAGTGTTACTGTGTGTTGTGTGTTAGTATTGAATAATTTCAACACCACTACACATCCTGTGTTTACCAAGTTTTATGCTGATGAATGTTGTGAAGTGGATTTTACTGTGAAGGCATAATAAGACAAACAGTGTTTTATAATGGTGCTGTTCCAGCAGCAAGCTGGAACAAGGCAAACTTACCCTGATGATGGTGGTGGCTGCCACCAAAACATGGCAGAATATAAAGAAATTTTATAATACCTTTTTAAAAATTATTAAATATATGGTGCACATTGTTGAAAATTTTTAGACAATAACAGAAAAATTATGTTATTGTTTTAACCTATTCATCACGAGTATTAAGAACTTCACTGGTATTGTCAACATTATTACCTTTTGCACATAACTTCATTTTATTACTGCAATATATATGATTGAATTTAACTACTCTCTCTACAGAAATTTTCTTAATTAGTCAGGCACTGTTCATAAGCTGATCTGGAACAGCAACTTCTCACATGCATATCAGCTAATGTGTTGTTTATTATTACAAACCTTTAAACATAGCACTTTAATCTAAGCAATTCCATTCTGGGTTGTATTCACATTTGTTTTTTTAAGTAAGGAATAACTTCCTCCAAACTTAAACACTTATGTAAAATAAGAGACAGGATTCCTACATTAATATTTTCAATTTCCCATGGTTGCAGCAGGCCAGTGTCCTTAATATTGGTGTATTTATCTAGTTTCATCTGGCCACCTTAGATTCAGCCTGTCTGCACTAAAGTGAATGCACCTCTTCTAACCTGTGTGAACCTGAATGTGATTTGAAACTTCGTGCCATCCTCAGCTCCTCCACACGTTTCATAACCTGCTCCTCAGATAATCTGATGTAGTCCTCGCCCGCTGTTGGTTGCAGAAAGTCACCAAGTAGCACTTTGGAACTGAAGCTGAAGTTCTCCCGGTTCATATCTACAATGTTATTCTTCTCCAAGAACTGATGAGGAAAAAGGAAAAAATAGCAGTCACCAGGAACACACATCACACTTCCCATTCTATGTCGGAAACAATGTGCTGTCACCATATTCTGTTCTGTGTTCAGAGGATTCAGCTCTTCATAAAATGCAGACTCTGTACCCCATACTTTCAAAAATCTGTCTTTTGCCCTTTCCAGAAGTACGAACTAAGAATCACGACCCCTACAGACTCCTTAGTCTTTCTCATAATTTTCCCCAGTTAAAGCAGCCTAGAAAGAGAGGCTCCATGAAAAAGAAGTTTACAAATTTAATTATGGTAACTGGATTGGCTATCCTAGTAAACTAACACAATCCATTACATACAATCCTCCTGCCTCCCCAGGTTCTCTCCAATCATCCTGTGGTTGCAGTTTTTATTAGGCATAAAGAAATCCAAGAATAAAGTTACAAAAGACCTCATGAGTAAAGGAACCACAGCATAAAGCTGACCTCTTGCCTCCATTTAGTGCTGACTGACAAGGAAACCACTCAAATGTCCATACTGAAACCTCATCTAAAACTTGCATAGCAATTGCACCTAGTGAGTAATGGCTCTGTGCAAGATTTCAGCTGTGAATACAAGAGCAAATTCCCAAAAATAATGAAAGAAGGGTGACATAGTAAGCAAGTGTGACATCAATACGGCACTATAAAACAGAAGTACCAGGGAGGTAATCAAATTTACACTGATATATGGATACTGTAAGTAAAGAAAATAAATTTTTGTTATTATTGGGGTGATACATGCATCACACAATAAATGCCACCTTCAAAGTCAACGCTGGAAACCTTTAAAAAAAAAAAGAGAGAGAGAGACACATTCAGCCACTAGATGAAAAATTCTGTCACAGGAATGCACTTTACAAGAGGCTGTATCAGCTACTACAACATATTCTGAAATTCCAGTCATGTCTTTAGTTACAATTTTCTTCACCTCAGTTTATCAGGTATGTGAAGCAAGGAACAAAATTTGCCAACTTTCAATACATCAGCACAACAATGTTTGAACAGAATAAATAATGTCTGTGAACAGAAGAATGTCAAATCATATTGCTTATTCAATTCCCATGATGAAAATCAAATACAGGCAGGTCTCGTTTCATGTGATTTATTTTTGCACGTTTTGCTTTAGCTTGACTTGAGAATTTACACCACCTTTCGAATTTATGCAATAATTTTCATTTTTTAATATGACTTGGCATGGACAATCCAATTTATCTTCTGTAGGAGGCTAGCAGAAAGTTACGTAACTGTCACACCACAATCATATGTATAGATTGATTACACTTGTGATACAATCACACGGCTCATGTAGTTTTCTCATCTACAGCATTGGCTTTTCTTAGCAACATGAGTGAGAAACGTTTATCTACATCACCTAATGCAATCCAAGCGAAAAATCAGTGAAAGGCAATCAGTATTGGAGAGATACCAGATGTAAGAAGCTGACAAGAAAAAGGGGAACAGACTGTTGACGTACGCCGTAATGTTAGACTCACTCATAGTAGTGTATGTACAATTCTTGATAATGCTGATAAAATTAAAGAAAGTGCTATGTCAGAAACTAAAATATTTGTGTAACAAGAATACCACAGTCCTATCGGAATGAACTGTACCAAAAACTGTTGATATGCATCTCTTATGCTTTTACGTATCAGAAATAAATATATTGTATAGAAATACACACACACATACACAGAGTAAAATCTGTGCTATCTGGCACCTCCTGGACCAAAGGTTTGGCACATATCACAATTTTCTGGATATCAGAATATTATACTTAATACGCATCTTCGTGCACCTTGCAACCTCATGCACAGACCCAACCATTTAACCCTTTAACGCCGAGATTAAATACCCTGGCGCATGTCCGCCTGCCGAGGTCCGCTGCACAAGACCTGTGGCACCTTTGATCACTGTTCTATCACCACACACATACACATACATACGCACAATTTACACAAATTAGTTTTCGTGTGATAGTCCACGGAACAAGGTGCCACGCGTGTTTTGCAGTCATGTCGTCAGAGTCAGAGCATGAGTCTGTACCCAAGCACACTCTCCTGTCATGTATAACCTGATTCGTCACACAGTTTATAAATTCTGTTGAAACGTTCCCTTTTCTTGGAAATGTACTGTCTGAAAATAACTCTGCCTTTAAATTTTACAATTACTTTGTCCACTGCCAAATGTTCTGAGGGGTTATAGAATTTAGCATAAGCCTGGTTCAATGTGTCAAAGACTGTCTTTATTTTCCATGGTCGGTCATATTCCTCTCTCTTGGTTGGGTATCTGTCAATCTCAAATAGCTTGGTTATCAAGCCTCCTTGGTGGCCATGCTAGGAAGTCGGAACATGCTCCTGATCCACCAAGAATGCTTGTGCGTCTAGCAACAGCTGCAGCAACCTAACCGCTATGTGTCAAATATTGTAGGGGTTTATCTTGTGAAGGACATTTGTTGGGTTTGGTTACTCCCTCGTACTGGCTTCGCTGTGAAACATAGTGGGCACCGGTATCCCCCCCCGGGGTCATTCATTTTTGTTGTTGCTACTGCTTGCTGAACACTACCTTTGTCTATCTGTTACAAAGATGGTTTTGTATTTCCATGCACTCATAAATCTAATACCCTAAGTAATGACCAACTTACATGCTGAGAGCAAAACAGATCTAAGCCTACAACATAAATGCTGTGAAAAATTCCTCATATTTCAAAGGTGCACACGAAGTTTTCAGTATATTACACGGCTGTGTGTTACACATTTATGCCCCACAACTCCTACACAGTGCCCCAGAACTACAACAGACACGCCTATGAGCGCTCCTGTAGCTGTACACATCGATTTTTGTGGATATCTCCAGTATTTTTGTATTAGTTCGGTCTGAAAATACGCGTTACAGTATGCCACTGAAAACCATTCACACGTCAGTCAGTACCTGGCTTCATAGCACACTGTTGATATTCAACCCACACACGCCTCCAGTGCGACTGAAAAACAAAACACTCCTTCTCTAGAACGGTATTACTCAGCTGAGAAATGCGCAGTTCACCAATGTGTTGACATATATATCACGACTGCTGGAGGATGTAGAGGGGTGCAGAGGGAACATTTACAACTGCACACACCAGCTCTGACCTTCAGGGGACATACCACACAGAAATCCTGCAAGGTACGTGGGATAGGGGTGAAAAAAATGCTTCCAAATTTGACACAATATTGACGATGACTGAGGTCGTCATTTGGCTCAGTGGGACCGCTTAAATGCCCACTGCACGAAGACGACAGTCGACATTCGCAGTTAAAGGATTAACTTGTCATTTGATATCCTGTCCTGTTTTCCATGCTGCACTTTCTAGTACTTTTCACCACTACTTATGTAAAAAGGTGCACACATAATGTAAAAAAACAGAACACCAATATTTAACTATATATTTAAATATAATGGGGCTCTGTTTCAATTTCAGTATACAGTACTCTACAGGTTTGTATGTCCACTAGTGGTATAGTCATACACTACAGAGAATGAGGCTGTCAGTCTCTGAAATACACCGTTTGAGATGGCAATGTTGTGTTCAACTTGCATGACACTTTACAGGAACGTAAACCGGGCATAAAACAAGACCTGCCTGTACATGCTTCACATATCACACTTTTACACTCATACAGCACAACTCTGTGTTCTGCCGTCATATTGTAAATCTATTTCTACTATAACAGCATGAATTTATTTTATGTTCTGAAGTTGTAAGCTGACTTTCTACCATAACTACCAATTTTTCTATTGACATTTCCAGTATTGTCCACATTCATTACATTAAAGCTTCATTTATGTGCAGAATTTTGAAGTTTCAACATGACCAGTTCTGTTGTTTCCCAAACAGGCTACAAATCTGTGGAGCTTTACCACCTCTCCCCCATATTTCATCATAGTGTGGTGCTTAGGTACAGGGAAAGCTTCATCTTTTACCATTTCATAAAGATCTAGCAGAATATACACATAAATGAATCTCATATGTACAGTGACACTCACTCTGACAACATCAGGGTATTGCTTGAAGCGCCGGCCACATGGAGAGTAATACATCACCTCCCCCCTCACAAGACCAGTACGACTAACTCCATTAATAACAGTCTCCCTGCGCCAACCATGCTCCAATGGAATCCGCAATTCACGTACATCTACTTCCACCTTGCGACGCTTTGCAGTTGGACCTGCAAACCAGCATGTATTAAAGTTACAAACTGCATCTTGACTATGAGTATAGTCAAGATAATTTTCACTGCAAGTTACGATGTATAAACTTCCCATTGTGGTCTTCCAAGTCATGACACCATGTAGCCTTATGGACGGATACCAGAGTTTTAGGAAAATATTATGCCTCCATCTTCAGGACTTACATGACTAGGGTGAAGATGCAATCAGGTTTCACAGCAACAGTGATGAGAAATGTGGTTATACAGAAACATGGGAGAGTGAGAAAAGGACAAGCCTAGATGTGCTAACTCTATCTTCATCCTATCACTTCAGTCCTGATGATGGCAGCAAAAAATTTGGTAGCAACTTTCCAGACTACACAGTGTCACAACTCAGCACACCCCAATCACAGCACTCACTGCCTTGAAAGTAAGAATTTATAACAAATGAAAATTTATAATGGATGAAATTATATTTTGGTTTTTATTAAAAGCAACTAAAATATTTTGGGGGGCAATACAGCTCAACATTTCCTCTGCACACCAAAGAGAAGTACATGTACAATGACAGGCAGACTGCCTTTTTTGGACACTTTGCAGTCTGGCTGCAGATACTGGCCTCATCTTCAGATAAATGGGATTTGTGTCAATTCAGTGGGAATCCACTACACAGAATCTTTCCAGTATGTAGTGATGCAGGTAAAATAAAAGTTGTGGAATGAATATGCAAGTTATGTGAACCTCAGTCCGATGTAACGGGAGGAAATAAGCCATGAACTATGGCATGTCAAAGGAAGTATATGAAGAGAACAGATAAACAAATATTATTAACAGAAAATGCAACTAAAACATGACACATAAAAATCAAGATTACTGTCTTATGAGATATCACTCTGTGTAGTTTCGCAGACATGTATGAATGTATCAGAGAAACTTGTTGTTTCCATCTTCCAGTCCAAAGGTAAAAAAAGCAGTTCATCTCACAAACACTGGTAAGTATCTAACAATTACACACTACCACTTCCCACAAGACTAAAATCTTAACATTCACACCACTGTGTGAACATCAAATCTGATTATAACAGTCTGGAGGAAACCAACCACATAAGAATAAACTAAAATTTCTGGAAATAAATTATGATACAGTAAAACCCTGTTAAGATGTTTTTGAAAACTCGAAGAAAATCTGACTTCTTACGTGGGAAATTTCCTAAAAGGGTAGGACCGAAAAGTTCCATTTTTTAAATTTTTTTTGAACTTATTACGTATGTATGCTGAATTTGTATAATTTGCAGCTATCTTAACACATCCTCACTTGTATCTGACCATTTAACCATTTTGTCTGTAACCTTTCATTTACAGTTTTATTTACACCTTTAACTATACTGTCACTGACTTTTCATTCACAAGTTCACATTTCATTCTAGATGTTTACCTTTCCTTGAAATATTTTTCAAGTGTGGGTTGCCTTGCTCCCCCCCCCCCCCCCAACAGTAGCAGTATATATCTTCAGATTACATAGGTTCGCTTTTAGGTAGACCATAAGGAGTGGTCAGTAGCTCCAGTCACTTTCACTAACTCTGCAGTGTCTTGAATTTGTTTTCTGGAATTGCTGATGTAACTAGCCCCAACACAGTCACCACAAATGTTTCACAGTCACGCTACAACATGATGCATTTATATTACAGCTGACGAATCACGTTTAAACAAGTTGTCACAATCGACCACCCACTTATCTCACATCAAACCGCTGTCCCCCCCCCGGGAGTGTGGAACATCATGTCACTTTGACTAGCGCATGCCTAAACTTCTTCAAATGTTATTGGCTGCCTTTGTTTCCTCCAAGTCCCGGGCAGCTGAAGCAGCAAGTGAGCTGCTACACGCCAGCTGTTGCCAAACGCAGGCTTATGCAGGTCACGGAACAGCTAGGAGCAGCTTCCGGCCGCCTGATACAATTTTTTGGTTGTCATGAGAGATCGAATAGCGGGGACTGACTGCAGTCTGTGAATCACAGAAGAAATACGACACCCCCCTACTGGCCGTGAGGTTGCGCCATTCCACCGTGTGAAACGTGGGGGAAAATGGCCTTGGAGATTAACTTCTATGAACTGACTGCGCCACTTGAATGTTGCATTTTGGAAAGGGAACGAATTAAAACTTCGGGAAATTCTTTGACATTTTGAAATAGAAAATGTATTAAATGGGTAAAAATACTGCTTCATCGTCAAATTTGTTACTTCTTAGGCGGGAAATTTTCTTATGCAGGGATGTATTAAATGGGCAACGTGAAATGTTAATCACATGGGAGAATTTTGGTGCTTTTTTATCCTGTCTTCTTAGGTGGGAAAGTTTCTTAACCGGGGACTTCTTAAACCAGCTTTAATGTTTCATACATGTTCTTCAGCGCATATCATGGGGCTTTAAAAAAACTGTGAATTAAAGACCTATTAGCAGCCACCTATGGCCACCTGTACTCTATGTCCAAAGAACTGAAAATGTTCTCTAAACAAAATCAGTGACCAGATTATGAGCAGCATAGAGAACATTGTTTCCAACCATCTTGTTTGTTTGTTCAGGTCTTCATATCAATCAACTGCCATCATGCTCAAATACCTTTTTGAGCATTTTGTTGTTACAAACTTCCAATCAGTTCTGTCAGATTATTCCTTGATCAAGTGGCTGGAGGATACCAGTGCAGTTTTGGGGAAAAAACACATTCTTTTGAAAACTCACGTTAACATACCATCTTTCTCCTTTGGGAACTCATTATGGTGTCTAATGCCCTTAATTAGTCAGTAAAAATCACCCTCTTTCTGTTCACTACACACCACGTGGGCAACTTTCTGATCACTTAAAGCAATGAGTGTTTTCACTCTTCCCAATAACTAACGGTAGGAGTTTGTCAGCCTCATAAGCATTGCAAGCTAACAAAATCATTATCATCTCTTTGGAATTCTTTCCATCATTGCAATGATTCCCCTCCGAACGCAACACTTTGTTAGGAGAAAGCCTGAAGAACAGCCCTGTCTCATCAGCATTAGGGTTGTAACCCTAAATAATTTTGAATGATTGTTCCTTTCTCCATCCCTCCACTCTCTCCAAATACAATTTTGTACACAATGCTGTGTTACTACTTGATACCGTCAATCTAGCCATTAGAAGCTTTGAATCTTCAGTGCCCAAACTTGTGCTGAGGTTTAGAGCCTTTTCTCTCAGCAGCATGCCACTGATTAATTACTGTATTGCTGGCTCTTGTTTGTGTAATCACATGGCCAACACACTCTCCAGTTCTTTACATAATGACTGTTTCAGGCTCAAACTTTCATACCAGAACCTGCCACATTGTGCATAATATTTATCACAGTCTTTCCCATTTTTAACAATGCTGTACAATGTTAACAGTCCAATAACTGATCTGCCACCCAATAAAATGTGATGCATTATTATCATCACCATCCAATTTGGTTACAACATCCACCTTTCATGAACACAGAATGCTTTCTTTTTCTTTAGTTTGCTTGTGGTCATGAAAAACAAATCACAATCACAAAGTAAAGCAAAATATTGGTCATTTAATTCACAGTAATTCGTGAAACAACACCAACAAAATAACTGAATAAGAGTGTGGAATTTGCACTCACAATGAATCACAACCAGAAAATAAAACAAAACTGTTTGCCCATTCAATTCACAGTAGACTCAAAAAGTAACACCGACATGGTGATTTAATACACACGTGGTACTTATGGTCACTTGTAACTTGTAACAAAAGTCATTTGCAATTACACAGGCTTGACATCAGTAGAAAACATGGCTCTGCTCTGCTAGCATGACATTGAACCCATACAATATAGTCAGCATACACAAAGACAGGAAACTTTAACACAAAATCAATTTTCTTTTCTGATTTCCAAGTGGAAGTACTTAAGAAATTCATTTTTCGCTCAACAATTATCACAAACAAATCATCTCAAATATTTAATTTAAAGCTTTCACAGCGACTAAATTCAATAAAATATCCACCGGCCTGCACCTGCATCAGGTAGTTGAATGGCAATAAACTAATGTTTTGAGGACCACCTCTGTCTGTCCTCGTCATCAGTTCACTGATGACGAGAACATTTTATTGAAACTGTCTCAAAACCTGATTCATCCCTTTCCACAAAACATTTTATTGATTCCTGCCAAAAATCTCAAATAACAGTTCCTCCATTCTTTATTAAGTCTCCTGCTGACCTATAACATCAACTCAGCCTCTAACAGAAATGAGCACCAGGAATATCTCCTGGGGGTAAAGGTGGCTGGTGCATAAGGCTGACAACCTTACTGCGTTCATGTGCCAACTGTCTAGAAATTCTGGGAGCCTCAACCTCCTGGAGCCCTAAGGGCCTGTCCATGCCTGTAATGGGATAGCTACAATACATGATGCTGAAGACCATGTAGTAACCAAATAAGGAAACCTCCTTAATGTGAGGCCCTCAGACCAATTGAAATCTGGCAGTCTTGAAAGTACACTGCATCCCTGATGAACATCACCAACATGCTTAGAATGACCTTACAGTATATACCCTAACAAGTAAGCAATGCAATTCGTATACCCTGACACCACAGTCAGTTAACATACATACCTGTACCATCCTCCCCCTCCCTTTTAATGCCCCCTTCAGACATCTCTCCACCATCTTCACTGTCACTGGGAAAACCTTCCTCAGATCCAGAGCCTGAGTCACTGCTTATGTCAGGGGCACTGCTGTCCTCACTGAGGCCCTCCACAGATCGAATCTTGAGCTTATTGTCACCCTCAGACCGACAGCTTACCTTTTATGCAAAGAGAAAGTTTTCTGTCATCTTCCACAAAATATTAGCATTCAATTCATTGTCTCCTACACAAACTTTTGACAAACAGGATGTTCCATCAAGAATGGGCTTACCACACAACCTGAAGACCACAGAACGTTAGCACAACAAAAGTCCTCCCTAAATGTTAGTTCAGAAAATTGCTGAACTATATGAACTACTCCATTCAATCGTTGAAGTGATGTAGCTGCTCAAGAACTGCACCAGTTTATATGGTCTCTGAGGGCCCACTACCACGTCCACATGAGCCAGGCGAATCCATTCCACACTCTCACACAACATGTCTTTATGATCCATTTTAATATAAACACCTTAAATGTGTAATACCAAGGTCTCACAATGGGTTACTTTCTTATGGGTTTTTTATCTCCTCCGTGTCCCGCACGCTCTGCGCATCATATACACCTTGATTTAATCACCTTAACATAGGAATCCCAATTTTTAAAAACTAAAGAGTGGGACACTGTATGGCATTTAGGTGGAGAAACAGGAGAATAGGAAAAAACCAGCGTAATTTACTGATCATGCTAGAACAAGCAAACTCACAAGAACAAAATAATCACATGCAGATACAAGATAGAAAAGATAATAAAAAGAACAGGAAGAAAAATACTCACACTAAGACATTCGGTTCACTTACTGGGTTTTCTTTACATGTCTGCTCTTCATCCACTGCAACCTCAGTCAAGACTCTTTAATCACTAATCAACCCATCTTCCTCTCCCTCTCCTATTCTTTCTTGTTAGTAGCTGGCTGATGCCTGTCCTACTCCTACAGATGTTTTCTCCCACCACAGGAAATTCAAAATGTTTGTATGCACCATTAAAAATGTCTTATTTTTATGACTTGGAAAACCCTGGGACTTTGGTGTCCCAAACTGAATTTTAGATGGCACCAGGCCACAGCCCTTTAAAAACCATAAAACTGGGACTGTAGCAGGAAAATCAGGATAAATGAGTTCCTTACCTTAATAATCAATGGCGAAGAGAACAAATTATGAAGTTCCTGGAATGAAACTTCCACCACCCTCCAATCTATTTATTTTTCTAAGTTTGAAATAGTCTTGCCATCGCTTTATTCCCTACCAGTCACATCCACGAAATTCAACAGCTGGAAGTATTTCCTCTACACAGAGAAGATTATAGTTAAACCCCAGACATTGGTAGTTATAATGTAAAGTCAGGCACCAGGTAATGAAATGAGCACACAACATCCATGCTGAAGTATGAACCAGTGACCATAAACACCAAGCCCTAAATACCATGCACTAACCCCCTGACACCTGCGTTAGGTGCCCAGTGTACTCTGCAAAAGACTGGGATTTAAATGGCCCACCCATTACTCTGTCAGTCATTGGATGACAACTGCAGTCGTCATTCAGCTTTCTCAGCATTACACTGCACAATTGCAGTTGTCCTTTGGCATCAAAGGGCTAAGGGTCAGGTTAACAGTGAACAGCTGTGACAATTGCAACACTATTCAACAAACTTTCTGCAAAATGGAAGCACTTCCACAAATAATTTTCAGTGCATATACACAAACACGTTTCACCACAGATTCATCCATCAATCCACCATCCATCAGTCCAGATTCAAAAGTCATATTCAGATCGGTTCAGGAGAAGTCTGGTAGCTGTGTGAGCAGATTTTGAATAACACCAGAATGAACATGGGTCTGTGTCAGGAAGTTCAGGAGTCATGGTACTTAGGAAATGCGCTGAATACTTGCCAAAATAAGTGCCGTTAGACAAAAAAAATTCTGCAGTAACTTCAATGACAATCAGATTGTTGTCTTTTTTTCACACTTTAATTCCCACTGATAATTATATGTACAACCTACGCCAACATTAAAAACAGGTCATTTTAACAGACAAGTGTATTTGTTTCATATGATTCTCAAATGAACAGTAATTATTAATTACTCTGTCAATCTTCATCATGCAGACACAGTGTGTTCTACGTGAGGCACGAACTGAACTTTTATATAATCAGATATGTAATTTAGATAGCTGTCTCTTCAAATATTTGATAATGAAACACGTTAAAATAGAACAAACTGCCTGTCTGTGACTTAAGCCTAGTCGTGGCCTATCACTTTGGTACTATGCCATTAAATTACTGTAATCACTAAAAACCTTTATTTCTCATATGTTTGTAACTTATAATATTCAGACACGTATGGCTTAAGCTTTCCCAATTGAGCCTATCAAACATTCTTACTCAAAATAACTTGATTAATGTGCCAAAATAATCAGCAGACTCCTCCTGAATCACTCTGTATACAACAAAGTACCCAAATTAATCATACAGTAAAGTTCATACAGCTCTATATATGGTACTTTTCTTACCAGATGCTTCTTAGGTTTATTAGTATCTGCTTTACTGTCATCTGAAGGAGCACTTGGAGACACTGGTCTTTCTTTCTCACCATCTTCACTAGTACCAGCTGGATGCTCTTCAACATCTCCTGGTTCCCGTTCTACTGGCAAAAGAATCACTGTAATATATAGACAATGAGCAAATCTTGACAAGCATTTTATTCTAGAATAATCTGTACCATGACTTGTTCTGTGAAACTACACACCCTCTTGTTTTTCACAGCAGTGAGTGAAGAGGGACCAAGACAGTCCAGGCTACTTGAAAGTCTCATTTCAGTCTTTGCCTGGATAGTCTCAACATAAGATTATTTATTCACTGGAATTTCAAAGCAACAGAAATTCTAAAACAAAATTTTTAATAAATGAGTCAGTGGTACTTCTAAACTCAATAAAGTAAAGAAAAATAAAAGAAATACAGGTACAACAGGAAACATCAGTTTAACAGAACAAAAGCTATCACAAACATTCACAGGATCAAAATCTTATTATCACTAAAACTTAGAACCTTAATTTGTGTTTAAGCAGAATTCACATCACACAACATCCTTACAATTCCACACAGGATGCAATGCAGTGATATGCAGAATATATACAAACACTGTACAGAGGCCTAAAACTCAACTGTCTCACAGATTATTTCCAGTACACAAAAACAAAAACCCAGCTGCTGCCATTATCACACACATAAAATCACAGAAATCAATTTCATCAAGAAAATGTAACCAAGAGACAGAGACGAATAATCCCATATGTGGCATTCTTGTAAGCACAACCAGGCATTTTGAACCATAACGAACATAAGGCAAATGCAGGTTTGTACCTGGTACTGACATTAAGAACCAATCTTACAGTGAATTTGAAATATTATTTTACTGAAACGGACTACAGTCCCAGGACGTGTAAACGACACTGAACACAGAACATGAGGAGGAACAAGAGGGAAAGAAATAAAAAATACACAATAAGGCACCATAACACACATGGGAAATGGATAAAAAGAGTGAACAAAAATACGGTCAACTCCAAACTGTCCCTAAGGAAAAGACTTCCGAGTAAAAGCAATGCAAATATGAATGGTACTGGAACATGCATGTATTTGGTGCTCAAAGAATCATCAGTGTACTGTCACACACAAGACTCATTTCTTTTGCAAGAACAAGTTGAGTTGCTGAGATGATGGGCCTGACATCAGCAATCACTATGCAAGGAAGTTGCAAGTGACATTCTATTTCACATCTGTTATAGCTACTGGACTGGAGGCTATGACCAACCACCATTTTGACGTATATAAAGGAAACAGGATTTTCATCACCTGTTGCACTCAGGATGATTGTAAATACACATGAAAATTTAACACTCTAAAGACTGATATCAATCTAAATTGTCAATAAAATATTCTCAGGCTAGCACCCACACCATGTGGTTGAATGGTGAGTAAACAAATGTTTCAAGGACCATCTCTGTCCTTGTCATCAGGGAACTGACTACCTCTGAAGTCCATCCCTGTCATGATATACCCACCCATTACAGCTGGTGGCGAGAAAAGACGGTTGGTGGGGGGAGTCAAGTACCTCCTCCACTTGCTCCTCCCCTTACATTCACTAACATGTTGGTTACAGGCGACCAGGTCTGGCTCAGTATGAAGCCACTGAGCCAACAGAGACTGTGCCTTCAAACTCAGCCAGGCCTGGTCACCTATAACCAATGTGTTAATGAACATAAAAGCAGGACTGAGCAAAGGAGGTACTTCCGACTCCTCCCACCAGCCCCCTTGTCCTGCCACCAGCTACAGTGGGCAAGTATATCATCACACGGACAGATTAGCGGGCAAGTATATCATGACACGGACAGATTTCAGAGGTGGTCAGTTCCCTCATCATGAAGACACAGATGATCCTTGAAACACTGGCTTACTCACCATTCAACCACATGACATGGCTGCTACCCCGAGAATATTCTATTGGGTTTAGTTGCCATGAAAGCCTTGAATTATAAACCTAAATTGTATTTAAAAATACCGCTCAAATCATGCAGTCAATGCATGCTCTCTGGGTCACAAAAACTGTATGTTCATGCTGCATATGGAAGTAATCACTGTTTGTCCTGAGACCCATACAGAACATGCAAATACACTCTGCAAGCAAACCAGAATATTTATGTTAACAGTTGTGGTATAGGAACTCACACAAACTTTAAAGTGTAAATAATCCAGTTACTCTACTGAATGTCATTGTATAATGCCTAGCAGATCACAGACAGTAATGATGAACTGGCTCTTCAGTGCCCACCACTTGCATCTAATATAAGCTACCTTATTTTAAAAGAAAAACAGGCTTCATAACGCAAGATTTTTGGACTGCTTGACCCTTGAATATGAACACACTGTGATCCTTTGAAATGTCTGGAACTACTTGCCCAGTGACATAACATCATATCTCAGAAAACTTGAAACTTTATCTCTACACTTCAGAAAATGTGTGTGTCCCCACAGAATAAGTTTAAAGCCAACTGTCACCTCTCTGAAATTTAATGTGAGCAACATGCTGTGAGAGGCTACCCCATGCTCACATTTCTGAATTTTCTACCATCAATAATACAAACATGAGGACCATGCAAAATTCTGTGATGGGAGAAATACTAAGACACATTTAATGAGCCTTAGTGTCTACATACCCTTGTTGGTTGCAGGCAGATGTTGTGAATGGGGTGGAGACTGCTGATTTCCAAGAATGCTGGACTTCAGAAGAGACACCTGGTGGTTGAGAGGTGAAACTTCCAACCCTGAAGGTTTGATCCCAAGCGCTCGACTCTGTGCCAACAAGGAAGCTACTGTATTCTTCTTAGGTTTTGATGTGCCTCGGCCAAGATTACGGGGCCGGCTCTCCTGTTACGTGAAGTGCAGAGAGTAGGGTTAGTGTTCAAAACTGGCAACACAGGTTTGGTTCTTCCAAGGTATTTCCTGGCGAGTTTAAAATAATTTAGACACACTCATTTATGAAACAAGGCACGAATTACTTTAGGAGAAGGTATTCTAAGAGTGAAAAATATAATCCTGCTCTTTCAGGATTATATATGCATAACATAACATCACATCAAATTTACGGCAGCTTCAAAAATTTAGAGTCCGGGAGCCATAACTCAAATACAGGAAGCATTAAAATCACTTAATTGTAGTTCCATCCAAAATACTGTCTTTCAACCATTACATTTTTGCCAGCATTGCTACAGTGTTTGAAACATTCCTGATAGCCACAGCCCACGACCTCATGCAACACAATCTTTAAAATCACTTGAACCACTCCTGTATTCCTACAGAGAGAGTGTTTTTACATGGTACAGGTAAATATCACACAGTGAAAGGCTAGGAGAGCATGTGATAGATGAGAAAGCACAGCAGTACCACAACATTCTGTGATTTGGCTGGCTGTTGCATGTGCTCCAACCAGTATACTGGAACAGAGTCAAGTGGGAACACATATCTTTACCTACCCACATTTAGACAGGCTTCAGGTGAAGCACCTTCTGTATCTCTCCAGGTTGACCACACCACACCATTCTCACAAATAAGCTAATGCTATGACATGTCTTGTCAGTCAACAGAACTTCTGATATCATTTTCCCTTTTCAGCAAATCTATGTGGTTCCCAACAACAATGGTAATGTAGTTGACATTAGACAACTGCCACTTACTGTATTGCTTAGCCAGTAGCCTTATATGTTTCATTACTGAACTCAATACAGTAATCATGTCATCACTTGTGACAACCTTTCAAAGAAATTCTGCATTATTATCAGGTCTGAGAAGCTCATCATTAACTCAGAAGTGGTTGTCACACTGTTCAAATATCAGCATTTGTGGTCTCATGAGCTGACTTTCTTTTCAATCATCTTTATCACCTTACACAGGTCAGAATACACCATGCTGTGTACCTATGTTGCACTGTCCCAATTCTGGAAGGTGGGAGGTTGTGGCATGGATCATTATTCAGAGATTCATAACTGTCCTTCCAGCTGTAGGACAATTCCAGTGTCCTCAACTAGAACATCATTCACAGAACACATACATCTGCATCTCTGAATGGAGTGTTATTAATCATTTACTAACCAATGCAACAATGAAATGACAACTTCTGTGTACAACAGTGTTCAGTAATCTGGTATGTTTTCAAGCAGCTCAGCATGGGTGATACATGTGGCCCTGCATATATCCAAATGGTATTCCAGTTTTCCCAATGTTTTCATATCATGTCAAGTGTAATGTTCTTCAATGCTTCCATGCATTTTCAGCTCTGCTACAGCTATGATTCTCAACACAGACTTGAGACTTGGCCATTCCTCAACAAACAACTCAAGGTGGCGACATACGATAACCTTGGGGACCACGGAACAGGACCACTCCCGCTCAGCCACTCATCAGCATATGTTTCTCTCAGAAGCTGAACAACTAGGTGACCAGCATGAGATGTCGCAGGGTCATACTGGACAAAGATGGTGCCCAGCCTTCTACCCACTGTGAATGAGAACTGCTGGAGCATGTTTAAGTAAAGTGATGCCATCCATTCGTTTCTTTGTAGAAAAGAGGTCCAATAATACAACCAATCAACACAGGTATTGACTTTAGGGTTGTCTCTGACGTGCTCATAGTCTCACTTGGATTTTAATTTCTGCAAATTCACACACTACGACGATGCAGCTTACAAGATGTATGAAGTGTCACTTCATTCAAGAACACAATGGCTTCCAAGAATCCTTCATTTTTATCTGCTCGGCTCACCATGTTCATCCTGAATTACTATCTCTGACATCTCCCAACCAGTGTGACTGTGTATAGCAACTGCAGTTTTACATGTGAAACTCAAATTTCTTGCAGAAAGTTTGGTGCACTGTGTCATCATTGTGTTAAATTAATGGCTTTCTCACCTGAGAGGCTTCTTGGGGTTGCTGATGAAAAATTTTTACCTTGATCAATCCACTCCTATGATAGGTTTCATCTACTTTATACTTCACAGGTAAAAGCAGTTACTAGTCCAAACTTACTGAGTTACTCACAAATCTGTATACATAAAAATATCCTCTGTTCCTCAGTGTGTGAACTGCTTGTCCATGAAATCCTGCAGTTCATGCTCAGATACATTGTAATGTTTGAAACATTTACAGTGCTTCAATCACATTTCTTTCAGTTGCTGGCAAAACATAATATCATAATAACATACATATAACGTAACACCAGGCATGCTCACACAGCCACTCTTCCAGTGGAAATGCAACAGAGCATCCTGTGTGTGAGGTTGAGCTACATGTCACTGTCAATCATATAAAAATATTGTGTGTTTCACAACAATGCATTTCTGGCAAATTTATGTTGCCAGCAACAATAGAATGTTTGACTATTATACAAATTTATTAATAAAACAAACCACTGCACACTTACACTTGTATAATCTCCAACATGTTTCGGCCGTAGTTATTTGGCCACCTTCAGCGAGAATGTTTTTTCTTAACAAAGCAGTGTATGGCACATTAATGCTTATTAATACCTATATTTAACAATTACTGTCATGTGTTAAAAGCTTATATGTTAAAACTGCTGTTGGTATTGCATAAAAAAGCAGATAAAATCTATTAAAATCTGCCTCCACACATCTTGTCGTGTTGACAACTGATGATTCTGAGAAATACAAGGGCAGTCCTCCCTCAAACGCTTCATGACCTTCAAGTAAAACTCTTTACTGACTGTCTCACCATATGCAACAAACTCATGATGAATAGGGCCCTTCCAATAATAATAATAATAATAATAATAATAATAATAATAATAATAATAATAATAATAATAATAATAATAATAATAATAATAATAATAATAATAATAATAATAATAATAATAATAATAATTAAAAAATCACCTTCACATTTGAGCGACTCTGACACACTTTTTTTTGGTCATGGCGATGATTTTCCCATCCACTGCAATGACTGCACTTTTGTTTCGACATCATGGCTGTACAACCATGTTTCATCACCTGTTACGACATTTTTCAAAAAGTTTTCATCAGCATTCGAACGATCAAACAGCTCCTGACTGACTGTGACACGATCCTCTTTTTGTTCATCTGTCAGCAGATGTGGCACAAATTTTGCTGCAACACGATGCATCTTCAGTTTTTAGGTCAAAATCGTGTGGCACAAACTTCTACAGATGCCTACTTCTTCCAGAACTTCACAGACAGCTAGGCAATGATTTTCACGCATCACAGCATGCACTTTCTCAATGTGATCGTTGTCCATAGGTGTGAAGGCTGTCCAAATTTGGGATTGTCTTCGATGTACATTCTGCCTGATTTGAAGCACTGGTACAATTCATGACATTGTGTACGGCTCAAACAATCCTCCCCATAAGCTGTTGCAACATCTGAAAGGTCTCCATAAACATTTTTCCCAGTTCGAAACAGAATTTCATGCAAACACGTTGCTCTTCAAGATCCTACATTTTTCAACTTCCAAAAAATTGCCGAGGGCACTAAACACACATTCACTCAACCCCATGTAGGTAATGACTAATTGACATGGCATGATGTGGCTAGTGTTAAAATAAAGCTTAAAGTCCCTGCTACACAGCATCACCATTGAGAGCATGCTGCGCCAGTTCACTATTTCAAATGTATGGTTTCTTTTTGGACTGACTTCGTATGATGCATTCATCTTCAAGGTTACAAAATTACATCCAGGTAGATGCTGAAGTAATTATGGAGAAGGATGTGGGTCATACTACCTTATATTATACTGAGAATCTACACGAAATGGCTGAAAAATCTGACTAATTTATTTGCCATGGTGTTTCGCAACTCGAATATAAATTAAAATAAAAAAAAAGATGGAACATAATAAGATACCCACATTAAATTATAATCCTATAATGACTCCGTCCATCTACTAAAACTATGGTAAAATATGTATAACATAAGAACTCCTTGACAAGAAAGGCAAAAGAAGTCTCACGTTAAATAATGCAGAATAATGCCAATACAAACCTAAACCCACTATCTATGAATTTCAACTATTTTAATCTGTCTAAAGTGCAAAACCACTGCAAAATATTGTAACACTTTGTAAAGAAACATAAAACAAATACCTTTGCTTGGGAATCATTTTCTTCGCTTCCACTAGATGGTCGAGGAGAATCTGCAGCAGCAAACAGCTGAGCTAACGAAGGGCTTGGAGATGCTGGAATTACAGAAGATGGACTCTGGATTACTCTTCTTGGTTTTGGGCCTGGTTTCCTTCGAGCTGGAAAAGAAATTAAATACTAACACACCTCAAGCGAAAGGGAGAAGACTGCAGTGAAGACAAGGGTGTAAATGAGAGAACAATACAAGAATGTGTCCTAGAGAAACCAAGTAAAAGAGTGTGGATGGATTCAAGTGGTTCAGGGAAAGAGGGAAGGCTGTGGTAGGAAAGAAGTTTCTGAAAAGGAAGGAACTTCTTGACCAAATCAGTAACTATAGGTTTCCAAAGGAAGACCCTATTCCATGCAGGTGGCTAGTTTTAAATTTTCATTATCAAATATAAAAAGGTAAAAATGTAAAATTGTCCCTATACACACCATGAAGACATACAGCAAGAGCAGAGGTACAGCTCCATCCATTCTTAACCGTGGCACTAGATGGAGATGTATGTTCAGTCTCATGCCCTACCCACTTCACACCCGTCTACACCCAAATGAGCAGCAATTTGCAAGCCCTTCTCCCTGATGATATTACCATCTACGGAAGCGATGCTTGCACATACTTGCTTAAACCATGCAGTAAGAGTAGATTCCAGTTCCCCTGGTGGTATTTCAACCATCTGCACCGCTTGGAGGAAGTCCCGCACTGGATTACCTTCTTTCAACTGCTTCACAGTTTTTCACGGGTGTAGCTGATGCGGACACCAGAAGTCCCAACTGTGATGCCAGTTCAACATACATTCCAATACACACATCACCTTTCACTCTATATCTGTTACCACTTAACATAAATGATTTCCACTTTCTTTTCTACAAATTCAACCCTTTGCTGTGAAATTGCACATGGTCCACAATACAGTTTGATCTACAAAACTGATACACGATTCAGGACTAAAAGCATGTGATGGTACTGAATTATACAATCGAGCACTAAAGGAATTGAAAAAGGTGATGTCTGTTCCCATCTGTACAACTGTCTTAACTATTTCAACATTCAGCCCAGGGTGATTTAACTGAGATGTCACTGAGAAGAAAATTATGACATGTAAAATCCATTCCATGAACATGTAAAGTCAGGGAAGTAAAATCCATGAAAATGTAACATTGTTCTTATGGGCATTTGGCCAGGACCTTATAAAAACTGTGTACATTATGGAAAATGCAAAATATGGAAACGTGAAAAGGGAGTTTTAACTGTACTAAACTAAATATCCTCACTAAATGCACTTTATCTTAACTGTACGCCTTATGTGCTCTGCCCCGATTTAATCTTGTCCTGAGATTAGACAAGTTTGTTTACAACTTTATTCAGTGAATTTTGTGATTATTTACAAAGTTGACAATATGACTAAATATCTGGCACAAGAATGCTTAGAATATGGACAAAACATTTGATTTTCCATTATCAGCATGCTTGTGGAAGACTTGCTGTAGCAAATGTTTCTGCTACATGTCCTTCCTTGCTTAACTCATTCACTTCCACAATCAACTTAGTCATTTACACAAGATGTCTGAACTGTCTGTACAGCAGTTTGGACTTTTACCACTACACTCTGACAAGGTAAAAAATTTTTCCTTCTGAATGCACTTTGGGCAAGTAACTTCTTACCCTGTTACTAGGTGGGACAATCAATTACAATTCTTGACCATGTAAATTATTTGCTATCAAGTTCTTTAGTGTAAAATAATGCAAACTGCTAATGCACTGCAGAAGTGCTGGGACTGAAACCATTAAGAAAAAAAACCTAGGATGTGTACTACATGCTGAACAGAAGGCTTACATGTTCTTTCGGTGACTCCTGGTGTCATTGCTGGAGTACCAAGCGAAGCTGAAAGGGATGACAGAGATGAGAGAGATGAGTGTTGAGCGCTGTTGCTGCCAGTACTGCTCATGGACGAAGATTGATGAGGTTTCAGTGAGAGGTTAAGGGGGGCCTCAGTTTCAGGTGTTGAGCTGGCAAAAGCAGGGATATTGAGTGGAATAGTGCCATTACTGCTGTGCGCTGGCAACTTAATTAATTCCACTCTATCCCTGTCACGCTCCTGAGAACCAGAAATTGGACTATCACGATAATCTGGAGGCTCATGAAGCTGGAAAGAAAAGAATTTCAGCTTTAGACAGAAACTATTTGCTGCCGCTTCCATACAGAAAGGTTTTCAGAATGCAGGGTTAAGACCTTTTCAATATGCAATACTCTTTGCTTTCGTTGGGCATAACACATTTTCAAATATTTGTACACCTGCATGCACTTCATGTTTGCTCAAATATTCTATTTTTTGACCATTCTTACCAAATCACACACCACAGTCTTCTGAGTTATGACACTGTCCAACCTTGTATAGCTGATACTAATTATATGGCACTGCACAGAAAACTGACTTCAGTTGCCCTATTTGGACCATTATACTTGTGGTACTAACAAAAAATTAACTTTCTGAAATAATTAAATTGAAAAATTCTATATTCAAGACATTTAGTGTTGATAATTTTGAGACAACATGGACATGTTATCCTGCACCTGCAGAATAACATGATAACTGACTGAAGAAGTGCTGTACTGAGGTAAGAACACAAACTTATGTTTTTAGACATGGGAGATGCTGTACACATGTTCACTGCCCCTCATCTGCCTGTCCTACCAACCACACTCTTCTTGTACATCATGCTTCAAGCATGCAGCTGGTGCTTACGGGTGACATAACACTGTCAACAGGCTATAGATGGTCACCAATAATGCGAGTACTGTTGCTGGTAATACATGAAAATATATTATCAACCCTGAAGAACACTACATGAACCTCACCTGCTGTGAAAACTTGATATTTTACATGACTATGTAGTATGTACTTAAGCTCACTAACAATGCAATAAAATCCTGATAAAGGAGCTGGAGTTGGAATCTGAAACGCTGGTTTACGTGAACCACCTGACACATTTGCCAACCAAAAAGGATTTTAATGAACTTACTTGCTGTGAAAACTGAGTGACATATAGTACTAATAGCTGACAAATACAATTAACTTCATTTTATCAATCACATACCAGCTCTGTGACCTTGTTCCAAATAAAGAACTTTAACCTTTCCAAATTTCATTTTTAATACGATCCCCCACTTACGCCTGGGTGTCCCAAGTGGTCTGTTCCCTATAGGTTTTTCAACTATTATGTATGCATTTCTCATATCTTCCACGTCCTGTCCACAGCATCAACAGGCAACAAGTATTCTCACTTGGTGAATGGTATAAGATCCTCAAAAAATATTCTACTTCATGAGGTAGGTAATTCAATTTTCAAAATCACCTCTAACTGCACACTTTGTCAGATAGTGGACAATTTCAGGAAGCTGATACCAACTTCATTCTAGGTACACAGACAAAACTACAGGTAGTTTTACTTAAGTAGCACAAATTACAACAATGTCTTCAAATAAAAAAATGTCGACAGGATTTGTGTTAATGCAAACATATTAACCCAGCTACATATATATGCCTGGAAATACTAGCATAACAAACCAACAAAGATCTGCATCAACAGGACCTACTACTTTCAAGAAATCAGCTTTCCAGTAAGCGCCACTGTATACACACTTGCCATAAGAGGAACAGAGACACAAGTATCAGTACATATTTTGTATCACACTTATTCTGCAGTGATGTATACACACAACATTGTCTACAATAAACTAAAATTTAGGTGCTCAATTATGACACAAAGATGCAAGAACAGTAGTGTCAACAAAGATCACACCAAGAATGCTTATTTTAATCAAAAGTAAAACTGAAAGTCTTTCATCCATCACCCACTTCAATATTTGTTCCATACCATGAAATATTCTTCCGTCACTCCAGTTTTTTTAGTCCTTTCATCAGTTTTAATTTCTTGAGCTCAAGAATAAGAGATTTCAAACATCTTCTTGGCTCCGGGAGAAACCTGCGTTCCTACATAAACCCACCCACATATCACCTGTCAATTCTAACTCCTACCCTGAAGACAGAAATAGCAAATTCCTCAGAAATATTAGTAACCACCTTTATAACTGCACAGTGCCACAACTCATTAGATCAGAAGCTTCACATATCAGTTTTCACAAAAACCTCAAATCTCATCACATCCACTACTCTTTCTCAATACCCAAAGTAATTCAACTCACTGACTCATCCCATTGTTTCATTCTTGACAACTATTTTTGTTCTTATATGAGTTTTGTCACATACTTCCACACATTTAACTACCCTGATCTACTCCACTTATTCTGAAAGACCATTCAAAATTTTCCATACAACAAGAACTTTACTTACTCGACTACGAGGAAATCTCCTGCCTCCCCTTTCAATGAGCAAGCCTGTGGATGAATGAGCAGCCATCACACTTACAGATGGAGGGTCCAGAGAGATTGTTTTCTTGCGACCTCTGTTGGTTGTGCCTGGGATCTTAGGCCCAACTATGGACGATGTATACTTGATTATTTCAGTGTCAGGAGGAAGCCGGACCCCACCAAGAATACTTGCAGGATCACTGCAATGGGTCAACAAAAGCATTACAACATTTTACCTTCGAACACATACTTTCAGATAACAAACAAGACAACCAGTTACAGGAGTAGGAAAATACAATATTTATGAATTTTGAACTTACACTTCTTACATTTGTCAAAAAATCCAAATGTGGATGATCAATACCAGCAAACACCTTACAACATGGATGTGTATGTTTTAACTGTGGTATACTCGTGTGTGTGTTTGTGTGTGTGTGTGTGTGTGTGTGTGTGTGCGCGCGTGCGTGCACGCGCGTACGTGTGTAACTAGAAAAATATTCGGAATTGACTTGATAATGGATAATTTTGCCTGAAACACGTAGTAACAGTTCGTATCAGTTAATAGCAAAAGTTGGATTTAGATTTATTCACCACTTGTAATAAACACACAGCAGAATGAGTCAAACAAGTAGAAATATTTTAGCACCATTACTGAAGAATGTTGCATCTGACTAACCACACAGCTAGTTGACCTTGCAGCAACAATGTCACACAAATCTACATTAAGTTTAAGTACTTATGTGTGACTTTCAGTACACGGAACAAAGTTTCACCTCAAATCTGTTGATATGTTCATACAAGGCATGATAAATTATGAGTAGTTCTTCAGTTGGTTGCACTACTACTGTCAGGACAAAACTTCTCTGGTATGTGAAATGCACAGTAGAATCAGGTGAACAATTTGATGTTCAACTCAGTTTTGTACCTTCCGTCACTCAGAACTTGCAACACCTAGTGACACAGAGTTCACTCTTTCACCATCCACAATTTTCATTCTTGCATAAAATGACAAACTTCAAAGAAGAGTATGCACTGAGTTCTGCTTCAAACTATGTAGAAGTGCTCCAGAAACTAACCAGAGGCTAAGAGTCATTAGGTTTGGTTTTAAGAGCGCTTTCAACAAGGCCAACCATGCACCTGTGATAATTATAGTTTGCATTTTCAAAGGCTCTTTTCCACAGATGACAAAAATTAAATTACTCAGGTTTTTACTGATCCATATTCAGACAAATGTAACATAACACAGAACCTTCCACACATGTAGGCATTGCAATAAACCAGGGCACATATAAACAAAAATCTTTTACTGTTTCTCTCATAAGCTGCAAAGTTCTATCAGATTAATACCATTCTCTCAACCACTACACTAATTTGCTTTCTTTCTTTTCTTTTCTTTTCTTTTCTTTTCTTTTTTTTTATCAGCTGCCATGTGCCTGATACTATGTGTGCAAAATGTTTAACACAATTACACAGGAGCATGCTGACATGCTTTCTTCATGTAATTTCAAATCAGGTTCTTATCAGAAATCCCACACTTTGAAATTTAACCCACTTCATCTGCAACACAGATGCAGTATATTACATTGCATAGGTACACTCCCAATTAATACAACAATCACATTTTGGCCAATGGCATTTGAAACTTTATCAGTTACTTACAAAATTACTTATTCACTACCTTGAGTGTCAGAAATATGTGGAGAATATGTACAGTTGTTGCACAGGCACATACAATTCCAAGATATACATATACCTCTTATATAACACCTACTTCACATCAACTGGATACGCAAAATAGCAGGAACACATTTGGGAAATATGAGCACTTAAAGTTAGAGGACACTTTTTGGCACTTCTGAGTGGCTTGTGTGCTTGTGCATGTGCATGTGTGTATGAACTAAACGAAACCAACTCCTTGATATACATTACGCATAACGACACATATATAGACATGACACTTGCCAGCTTGAATCACAGTCAGTTACATCCATAACCACAACCTGCTAACTCCCTCCATAGAGGACAGTCCTTGGAAGCTAACAGGTCCTCAGTCAAGAAATTCCCCATACTTTATGTAACCTGCAGGTTCATCGCAATGTTCACACGAGCACATAACCTGCCCTTATCATAAGCCACACAAATCAAGTCCACACTCTCCATCCTATTTCTTTAGGATCCATTTTAGTATTATCCTCCCATGTACAGCTAGGTCTTCAAGTGGTCTCCTTCCTTCATGTTTCCCCACTAAAACCCTGTATGTATTTTTCTTCCCCTCCATACTATACACGTGCCCTGCCCATATCATCCTCCCTGATTTGATTACCCTGCTAATATCTGGTGCACAGCACAAATCATGAAGCTCCTCATTACACAATTTTGTCCAACCTCCTGTTACTTGATCCCTCTTGGGTCCTAACAGCTTCCTCAGCATCCTGCTCTCAAACACTTCCAGCTTATATACCCCAGTTTTATTTCCAACTACTGCACAAAGCTAGTTTTTGCATTCTTACATGTTTTGGCTAACTACTGCTGTGTAGAAAACAACTGCACGGAGTATGTATAACATTAAACATACCTCAAGCTTACGTTCTCCCCTTTGTGTGACAGACAAGTCTCATGCCCATTTAAAACAGCTGGCAAAATTATAGGTCTGTGTATTTTCATTGTGCTTTTAGATACCAAATGGGAAACTGGAAAATGAATGCATCTGTTTACAGTCTACGTGAAATGTGGGGGAAAAAATGGTATATTCTTTGTGAATTAGGCAGGCACACCACAACAATAAAGAGTACAACAAAATAAAATATTCCAACACACCTTCCTTCCCTACTGGAAGCACTGAACAGAACAAAAAAACACAATAAATATCATATTTACACATGGTATAACATAACACTTTTAACACATTATTATGGAACAAGAAATTAATAATCTTGCAGCATCTGTTTCTTAACATAGTTTTACACCATTTAAGTAGCAATGTACCAAATTTAGATTCCTCTAAGCAAATGTTTGTTTACATTAGGGTGACCAGTATTGAAAATAAGAAAACAGGACACTTTACCATTATGGTGGAAATGCTTCAAATGTTTATTAGTTATAAAAATGATACTTAAAACTAACAAAACATTACAATAAAACTCAGACAGCCTATTTATTCTAAACTCACAAATTACTAACAAAAAAACTATGTACAAAAGTACGAGTGTTAATGGTGTGAACAGGCGGACCGTGATAGATCCTGAGGCCAACTACTATATGCTATATTGTATAGAGAGTACCCAGAAAGTCAGGCCCTTTATTTTTTTTCTCACAGTCAATATTTACTTCCAAATCATGAAAATTACACATTATGAAGAGTGATGGCTTGACTACATATCCTGTTTTTGCACAAAGTCAACATCCCCTTCCACCTTCCCCTTCCATGGTACTGTCTCATCATTCCACACATACACACGCATCTTCAAAATACAGTACAGCAGGGATCCATTACACAGCTAATCGGCTACATCTTAACTGACCATCTTTATATTTTCTTAATATGTATATAAATCACTAGTTCAGTTTTGTGGAATACTACTTTGATATGAATCCCTGATGATGATCTCATGGGGGATTGAAATATGTAGGACTGAATAGCAAGAAATATAGAATACCTGAAAACAATTGTGAGAATGTGTTGGATTGAATATTGTGTGATTTGATTATTGACAATGCACAGTATGAACAATATAAAGTTTCATAACCTGTTCAAGCACTTGATGAAAGAAACCACAGAACACTATCAATGGCAGAACAATAAAACAACAATTCTGTCACAATGCACAAATATTACCCTGTACAGTCCATTAGAGACAAGCATACATTTTATTCCAATACAGGCACATTAGCATGCTGCTAATAGTTTTTGTAAGACAATACTGAACTTACTGCACAAGCCTTCAGGCTATATTGAAATTCATCTCTCTGATCCACCTAATTTAGAAGCGGTAAACACCCATATGGAATGCCCCAAGGTATGGGATGACCAACAAATGTTAATTTTTCATACTGCTACCACTACTACTGCTATGCAGCTACCACCACCACCACCACCCCACCACCACCACCACCACTACATGACAGATCTCCTTGGGCCCTAGCATCCTCATTCATTTTTCATACTCAACACTTAAAACACAGAAGAGTCTGAACTACAGATTATCCAAAAGTTAACAGTGCCTATAAGGTAGGTCGTAACGCTGCAGTATAATAACAGCTTCTATATTTGACACAGAAGTACTCCAGGTGTTGTGTTAAAACCAACTGATAGGCGTATTGCAGTGACTAAGGATTTCTTATTCTGTTACCTGATAATGCTTGGAGAAGGGTGGGCACTAGCACTTGAAACAATTGGTGAAATTTGCCGCTCTCTCTCACGCTCCCTATCTCTTTCTCTTTCTCTCTCCCTCTCATCTCTTTCTCGGTCACGCTGTTCTCTCTCTCTATCCCTCTCTCGATCTCTGTGATGTGAATGTGAGCTGTGACTACTTAAACTTGCAGTGGGTATCTTCGCTGTTACTGATGACAGTGATGAGAGGGAAGAAGACGTTGTGGTGGTTTTTGAGCCAGACATTGGTTTGCTACTGGATTTACTAGTTGATACTGAAAACAAAATGTAAATTACTGAACATACGTGTTTTCCAATTGTTATTTATTGTAATAACCTAACTCCATGGAGCAAACTGTATTGAGAAGCCATGCCATTCACCTCATCAACCCTAAACCCAAAGACTAGTTGCCACACTCATAAGGGTCCACCAGTGGTCCTCATCCTAAGATAAACCCTAACACCATACTTGACAAGAGCCAGGTTCACATTATCCCCCTACATTTATTAACGATCTTCCCTTGGGTCTCTTCTCCTACAGTCTTCAAGTAAAATTTTGCATGTGTTTAGTATCTTTCTCATACATGGTACATGCTCCCACTCATCTCATCCTACATGATTTTGTGAAGAGTGCAAACAAGGAAGCTCTTTATTAAAGACCTTATTTCCCACTTCATAAGAAGCATTTTTTTATTCCTAAAAAAGCCCCAAATATCATCCTGCATCTTGACACTAGATGGTGAAGTGTTACACAATCTGCAAAAATACCTTACTAACAACAGAATGTGTCTTATCATTCACAGTCTTATGAGGCAGGAAACACAGTAGTTTTCTCCAGCCTCAAGTTACTTCCTCTCTATCTGAGGACCAAATATTTCGTCAACATTTTGATCTCAAATAGCATCAATCAACATTCTTCTGTTATGAGTGAGAGACAAAGCTTCTCATACATATTCAAAGATAATAATGAAGTCTTTTATGTTGCTACATCTCTTACCATGTACTTAACATGTAAGTGAACAATCAATGAACAGCGCAGTACACAGATCACTATGGGTGAAAAACCTGTTCATTTTTCCTCCTGCATGTTTTGTCCACACACAGCCATCACTGGCCCCTGTAATGTTCCATACCATATACACAACCAAAGAGGCAGACAAACACAGATATTGTCAGAATATACTCCCCTAAATTAACACTTTTTGAAATTCGGTAATGAAAATATGTAAGTCAGTAGCTAAATCAGATTTGTGGATATACACACACATACTGAAGACAAACTTAACAATACATGTGATAAACCTGTCGCGGGCTGCATATATGGAAACCAAAATAACTTATTTTCTTTCAAGCTATCCATTTTTATGTTACCTGAATTATAATTTCATTGTAATGATCAATGACTACCCACAGAACTATAACCTTAACTTTATGCACACTGTTGAAATAATAAATAATAATACAGAAAAAATCTGTAAATCGCAAAAAATAATGTTTATTACATGTGGTATAATTTTGCTTACAACATGTTTCGGCTGAAATCTGAATCATTCACAACCAATCAGGTAAATTTATACACCTGCACTCCCTACTTTAACACTATGTAATTTTTCATACCTTACATACTGACATTATAATTAAAACCTTCTACTTTAATTTCAGGCTATATCCTACAAAAACTAGAATACCTATCAACAAACGAAACACAATAAACAATAACCAACTAAATGATCAAAATACCATGGAACAAAATTACATCTTCAGAACTTTATTCCAATCAGGCCCCTAAAACAAAAGACATTCACCCTATCAACTCACACAGCAATCATTAGCACAAGACTACACAGCTCATTCAGAATTGTTACTCAACACATAAATTTTGACAATTAATCTGGTATGATTACCATACTCCCCCCTTCTGCACCTTAAAATTATACAACAATTCATACCATCTGTACTGATTTTATAATTAAAATCTTCCAATATATTTTCAGGCTACTTACTTACAAAAACTGCAATATATACATATAAACCTCCATTACACATACAACCGCAACTTCCCGCAAAAATGTAAGCTTCCGTACAATTTCTACCTATATATATTAATCATTCCATTATATAATTATGTGATAATTTCTCCCTCTTTCAATTTTTTGTTTTTCCAGAATCATCATTCAGACAGCACTTAACTTAAATTCGACATCTCTAATCTCCAGACTGCTCACAAAATAAAAACCCACAATCAATCTCCATTCAAGACTATACAGAATCCAAGCTTCCTCCATTATACTCTTCATCTAATCAGCACATAACCTGATTATCAAGGTCCAAAATCTACAGAATGCTCAAAGACAAATCCTTTAACTACTTTCCCTCCCAGACTACAACATAACCCATATTTACATACACTCTACATTATCCTTCATAATAAAACAGTTATACTACATCAGAAATTAACATAATTAATCCAAATATACATGTGTATACTTTCCCAGATATTAACCCTATGTGTTTTTCAATAACTTTAAGAAAAAATGTAAATCTCATTTAAATTCAAACAACTTACAGTGTATTAACCCTTCATACTATTTTTTGGCACCTGGATTAACTTATGATGGCCTGTTTCAGCTGAAAAAAAGTTGTAAGCAAAATTCTCATACAACTAGTAGACATTATTTGTTGTCATTGATGGTTTTTTTCTGTTACTGCCATCTCACTATACAGAGGTCTTTGTATATCTGCACTAATACTTTCTGTAACAATAACACACAGATGCCAATAACACTGCCAAATGTGTATTTGCCTACTGAACGATTGCATCAAGTTGTCTGGAACAGGTAAACTGACTGGAGGAGTTCTGTTTGATGTAACATTCAGTAACCTCCTCTACAACTACATAATCTTCCTGATGATGGCCACATATAACCAAAACATGCAGGAGAAAAAATAAATTGGCCTGTAGTCCGTCTTACAACAGGTCCATAGCTTCTTCCAAAGCAAGTTCTCCAAACAGTGCAATCTACAGTTCCTCTTTCAATTTCCGTTCCTGTTCCCTTAAGGTCAACCACTTGCTGCTTACGTATTCTTCCTCATCTTCCAATCACTTCTATCCTTCCTTCTACCTTTCCTTCAAAAACATGTTTTAAAAAGCAGTTCCTATATGAGATGTGACCAACTTAGTTAGCATTCCTTATTTCTGTTGTATGTAAGGATTTTCCTAATAATTCTTCATTTTCCACACAGTCCATGCAACGTATCTTCTCTATCTTTCTCCCATACAATATTTCAAAACTTTCCAGATATTTCTGATCTACTTTCTGAGGTGTCCAAGTTTCAGCACCATACAAGGGTATGTTCCAAATGTAGCACTTTACTATTTCCTCCTTAAATGTAAGTCCAGTTTGCTGACAAAAGGATTCTTCTTCTACTTGCTGAATGCTGCTTTTGCCATGGCAGTCCTGGATTTAATTTAATGTGTACATTTTGCATCATTTTCTACCACGCTACCAAAATAGTTCAACATTGCACATCCTCCAGTTGTTTCTGATCTGTCATACCCTGTATTGCGGATGGCTGTCATAAGATTCCCATTCCCTTAGTTTTTCCACATTCATTCCCGTGGCATACCCTCTTCCAATTTCAGTTAGTCTATCAATCATGCCCTGTAGCACTGTTTCTTCCTTAGCCAATAGCACAAGGTCATTGCATACTTCACAGCATGAGTTACTTGTCCTCCTATTTTGGAGTCTCCAAACCCTTCAAGAGCTTACTTGGTAAAGTATTTGCTCTAAAAGTCAAATGGAACTGGTGACAACAGCATCCGTGTCTAACTTCTCTTCCAGTCTTCACACTTCTTACATCCCCTTGGTCTAGTCATACTTTTTAACACCCTGATCCATGTACAGTGTGATGATCAGCCTTCTTTCACACCAGTTGATACCTGATCCCTTCAGAATCTGTACATAATTTGGTCCTGTTTATGGTACATGGCCAAATGCCTTCTGTCAGTCTATGAGAAGCCAGCACACAATTCCTCATTCATGTCGAAAGTTTGTTCTGATATTATTCTCAGCAACCCATATGCATCTGTAGTTCCTTTTCCTCTTCTAAATCAAAACTGAACTTCTCCACGTATGTCCTCAAATTTCTTTTCAATCCGACTTCTAAGAAACCTCACTACTCTCCTTCCAGTATGTGCGATGAGACTGTGCAATGGTCACTGCATTTTGCAGCTTTTGGCTTTTTCTTCAATGCAGTCATTGTAACTTCAATGAAATCCTCGGGCCACCCTCCAACTTCATACGTGTCACTGATTCGTTGCGTCCCAAAACTTTGAGTACATTCCCAGGTACACCATCATCTCCTGTAGCCTTCTAATCCCGCATCTCCTTGATAGCTTTGTCCACTTCGCTTTGCAAAATATGAGGGCATTTCTCGGCTGCATCTACTCCCTCTTCATGTTCGACTTCTGGTTTTCTGGTCAATTTGCTTAACTGTACAGCTCATTAACATAACTCCCTTAGTTTTTAGTACTTTTCCCTGACCTACTCTTATATTCCCTTGAGAGTCTTCGATACCAATGGTTTGAATCCCATAACTTTTTTACCGCCCATTGCCTTTGTCTTCATGCACATTACGTCATAAGGTCCTGTTCTTTGAAATTCCATGATCTTTTCATATATGCTCTCAAGATATTCCTTCTTAGCCTTGTCCATGGCTCTCTTCAATTCATACTTCAGTCTCCTGTAGTTTTTCCTTCCTTCTTCATCATTTACATTCTACTGTTTCCTCCATTCATCCATTTTATTGATGTTTTCCTGTCCAATCCACGACTTTTTTGCTTTCCTGTTTACCTTCCCAACCTAATCACTCGTACTACCTGTAAGACACAATTCACGATATTGTTCCACTGCACTTTCACATTCCCACTTTCGTATTTGATTGCACTGAGTTTTTCTACCGGAGTATCTTGCGCTTTCTGTCACTGAGCATATAACTTCTCCAGACCCCATCTTGGTATATGTTTTTGAAACCTTTTGATTTTCTTCAGTCTAGTGCAGATCTTTGCAACCATCCACTCCAGGCAGTATCTGCACATCCTACACACTGGTTCATTAAAGGAATGCTTATAAAACTAAGCTTTACCATAATTTCACATTTCCATACAGGAGACAGGAAGACACATGATTCTGAAATGAAAGGCAGCAAATATTCCCCAGATTTATTCTGCTATCAATTTTAATGTTTTTACTGCATTCCCAAGTATTTTAACTCTGCCACATTTTCACAAATTTAATTTACTTTTCTGTTCTGCATTATTGTGGTGAGACATACAGACACATCTGTTTCTCTCTGTGCTTACATCTGTATCATCTTCCTTTCTGGTGTCTTAACAGAGGATCTATCCTTCAAATTCAATATAATTCATAATGTAAAACTAACAGGAACTGTACGTTACAATTTGGTGATACATTTCTGTGCATAGTGCCAAGGTTAAGAATAAATGCAGCTAACCTCTCCTCCCCCAGTATGCCTTCATGACAAACTGGGACAACTTTACTTTATTTTAACCTTTACCTTCAGAACATGTTAAATTTACATATCCTGAAGTTTTACACCACTTACTTTAATGTAATTATACCACAACCACAGAAGTTAAATACAAAATATATCGGCCTCTTTGTGATGTATCTCCCTACAAAACCGCACACACCTAAGTATAAAGTTCCTTAGTTATATCCACCCAAAGGAAAAAGACACACTTTCACAGTCACCATGCTGCTGCTCTATGTTACACAAAAATAAAAAACCACTAAAATTTTCACACTTTTTTACAATCTCCTCCCACATACAATTTCAGGATCATACATAAAATATTCCTCTTAAATCTACCACCTCAGAAGTTCATGTTGGAATTACTGATGGTACAACATTAGTGTGCTGAAATGGAAATTAAATTACTATGACACTCAAAATTACCTGCACAGAAAACATCTCATTACATGTACACACTAACAGCTACTGTCCAACTATCTCACTCTGAAGCCCACTCAGCATCCTACTCAACAGACACCAAGGGCTCTTTCACCGAGGGTAATTTCTGCATGTGTAGAGAATAAGGTTCTATGTGCAGGTATTTTGAATGCAGCAGATACTAGTATAGTTCTAATTCCAGCACACGGTGGCCACACCAATTCTGAACAGAAACGTAATCAACTAAAAAATGTGACATAAGGTATAAGAACAGAAAAAGAAAACACCATGCTTAGGGCTTGGAATTAGATAGTAGTACATAGGAAGAAACAGATTAGTTCCATCTAATGAGCCCAGCTGAGTAGGTTCGCATTTTCAGCTGAATGGCTGGGCGGGACTAGTGTGGACCATTCAGTTTTAATAACCAAAATGAGATGCTCTAAAATATTTATATAAATAAACTAAATAAAACACAAGTACTGAAATCCTTGTAACTTGGTTCACAGTCCAGCTGCCATTACAACCCATAATAAATACTTCTGAGTGACATTTTCATTCCAACATACCATGAGCTTGGCCATGAGGTGTGGGCAAAAGGGGATATCCTGGAACCAGTCCCTCGGTGCCAGACAGTCCTGCAAATGACATCCCACTTGCAGCAGCTGATGCTTGAAGTCGTGCTAGATAGTCTTGAGCTGCTAAATGAGACGCCATTGTCCACCATGCTGCACCTGGCAAAGACAACAATTTCAGAAATAAAAACTACAAACATTAATCCCCTCATCACTCCCAGTAGTGAGGATTATAAATGCTCCATTTGCTGCTGCTGCTGCTGCTGCTGCTGCCGCCGTTGCTGCTGCTGTTTTATAAAACAGTGGCAATGCCACATCTCAGAAACTTCAATGTTCACAAAATAACTGAATGGTTACTTGAATCTTCACCAGAAATGCTGTGAGAACCTCAAACCTCGCAAGATTGAAGCTGGCAGAGGTGTGTGGCAGAAATATTGCTTTGAGACCACAACAAAATAACAACAACAGGAATGAGTTAGGCATGTACAGTATAAAGGAACAACTCCATGATTACAGAACTGCTTTGACCATTTTTATAGAATGTAGGAATATCACATTCTCAAGGGATTTTTAAATGTGTTCCTCAAAACCTAGAATGCAAGGGAGAGATCAACACTAGTTCCATGTAACAGAACATGCCAACGGGTTGACATCTTGGAACATAACAATGGACTTCATATTTTATAAGCTTCTTGAAGTAATTACAGTAGTTAAATCGAGTAGGTTATAAAGAGTGTAGAGTTTTGGTGGACAGACCTCCTCTAAAGCATAAACTTCAAAGACAACAACCTCTTGAGCTGGAACATACAAGAAGTACTGTCAGAAAAAATGCTCTATGGTGATGGAAGGCAAAAGTGAAACCAGTGTGCTTACCAACCATCAAGTTATAGCAGGTGACACAACAGGCCTAAAACAATGAAGAAGGAATGTAAGAATGTTATGGACTTACTTGCAGGATTAATTCCTAAACTTGCTGCTTGACTTGCCGCAACACTAAGTGTGCCAAGACTTCCATAAGACCCTGGTGCTGTTGTGGGGGGATGGTGGGGAGGGCCATATCCACTGCTAGAACTGCTCCGTCCACCCATCATTGCAAAGGCTGCTGCTCCCGACAAAGGATGACCACCTAGATGGTTTCCAAATCCTCCAGGAATACCACCAAACAGTGAGTGGCCTGAAATGGAATAAGAACTTGCAATTGTTTAAAATTATTCCCACTGTGTTTAGTATTTTACTGCACTCTTTGTGCAAGATACATAAAAGGAATGAATATGGTGAGATCTGGCCTCCCACTCGCCTACTTATCCATTGTATCAGCTATTCCAAAACCATTCTCTGTTAAAACACTGGTGCTCCACAAGCTGGAGCAACTACTCAAATCAAGTAAGGGCAATCTTTCTCCACTTCACAGAGATAATAAAGTTACTGGACAAAATTTTTCTCTGTCTCATACACAAAACACATCTGTATATTGAAACTGATTTTCAAATTCGGTTCTCAGCCACCTAGTACTTTCTAAGTATCACATGAACCGTAGATTAGACTCAAGCAAATTAAATGGTTTGCACGTTTCGAAGCATATAGTAAGTGGCTCAGCTCTTGAATCGGGTCAGTTTTCGAATTCGCTTCCTGTACGAAAATCTTGGCTCACTAAAGTAGGTACTCCGTCCAGTTGTAAAGAACGGAATTTACAGCATTAATTGAGGTTGGCGCGATACTCACGCTCAAACTTTTGTAGCTGAAAATAACGGAAAAATACAGCTGTGTTTAAACAGACCTCGACAAGAAATGCTGTCTTGTAGCTACGTACGTAACATATACAACAGAATAATTTAATACATTTTCGTGCCGATGCCGAACGACCTGCACTTCACAGTTAACAAACGACGGTGCCTTAATCTCTCACGGATTACCGCCATCTGTCACAACAGATCACTGCCAACTGTTGAATACTAAACACATGCATGTTGGCCGACCATATTCTTGGTGCACAGCGTCAGTAATCTGAGACATACCACTCACTACTTATGGTCGAATCCCTAAAAATGGAGGATAACCCATATTTCCAATCGTTAAAACTCTTAGTATCGATAATTCTGAAGTTACACGTGAATTTGGAACAGATGCAGAAGGTTGCCTCCAGTTTCGCACAGTCGAAACAAAAACACAATTTTTATGAGAATCTTTCGAGAAAATTCAAATCTTGTTAATTTCGGCAACCACGTCGGCGGCTTTATATGAAGACCGAAGTAAGTTTAATTGTTGCCTAAGGCATTAAGTAGGCATACAGGTGCTCCCGGGTGAAATAGTATGGGACTCTTCGTCCGTTCGTCCGTCTCTCAACATGTATCAGCGCCGCTTCCACCGGACGGATTTGCGTGAAATTTCATATTGGAGACTTACGGAAATCTGTCGAGAAAATCAAAAGTCGGTTAAAATCGGACACTTTACATGAAGATCTAAGTAAGTTTATTGTTATTGCTGACAACATTATATCGCCATAAAAACGCTCCCTTCAAGTGATTTAATAGCCGAAGAGGTACAAACATCACGTGAACGTGCCACAATGTTACGTTGTATATACTTTGACTAGCTGGTTAAAAGGTACTCCAGTATTACTGTTTTGCCAAACAATACTTGGTGTATTAATAGAATAAAATCTGAATGTTACTGCCACATATGTAATTCCTACGAATTTCCATGTTTTCAAACGGTTGCTGACCCAACGGATGTCTTCGTTTGGGTTTCAGCACCGTGTAGTGGTTAAATGTTGTCACGTTTTGCAGAATACACTGCCTCCATATTCATTGTGACTTAACTGGGTCCCCGTGGACGCTATACAACCACACATTTCTTCCTCCATATCACGTCAGCACCCATTTGAACCTAATTCAATCAACCTGACGGCAGGCAGAATGTTCTCTCAAACAACAGAACATTTCACCACTACGACACGCACAACCACAAAAGAAGCACATTCCATATTTCACTCATTTTTCACACAAAGCCGTTTTTGGCGCGTTCGCAAAATTGCCAAAAGCGACTAACAGCTTCGTCATGTCTATGTCTGTCTGTCCATCCGCATGGAAGAACTCCACTATCACGGACTTTCATGAAATCTGAAATCTGAATTTTTTTTTTCGAAAACCAGCCAAGAAATTTCAAGTTTGATTAAAATCTGATAAGAATATCGAATGATTTACATGGAGACCTAAGTACACTTATAATATTTCGCCTATTTCTTCTCAGAATGAGAAATGTTTCAAACAGTTGTAGAGAAAACTAAAACGCACACTTCATATTCAGTAACTTTTTCGAAAGTCGTGTCATTTTGGAGGTAATATGGAAAAATATGGTAAAGGCAGGCAGGTCACAGATGGCAATATAATAAGGCGTGAACGCCTTCCATGCTGTATAATTAAGGCTACAAACGCACATTCAGAATATGTAACACTTATTGCTTTTCCACGGCAATAATACTTTCGCGAACGCGCCTCAATGTTAGGTTTATACGTGCATTACCTGTCCTGTTAATACCCGTGATACCAGGATCTCCGTCCGCCATGGTGCACACAACTTTGTTAAGTGAAATTGTCTATCTCACAGAAAATGTACTCTCGAGCAGTAGTACCCAGCACAGAAATTCCAGACATTCTTCAGTTATAACAAAATCTCCGTGACAACAGCAACGAACACTGAAGGTGGGAAACACCTTTAACGTCTGCGCTTTCATCCACTGCTATCTACTGTGCAGTAGTAACACTTTACTACTGGACCTTAAATGACCACTTAAATCATATTCAATGTCGTTTCTACGTTCAGCTATCTTTTCTACCAGGCTTCTGTTTTTGAATTCTAGTACTCAGCTGTTTCAATTAAACACGCTGCAGTAAATTGTGGTACTATTAAAATTCTTTACATGGTTGTAATTAAACTGCCCAATATGAATCTTGCTTTCACTGTTGATTCATTTGACTTATTTACTTCATTCAGAAATTCTTGGTTTAGACACAACTTTAATTCGCACAATTTATCAGTTACACATTTTTCTGTAAATATGTCGCACTTTCCTTTGTAATGTGTTTCATAACGACGCTTAACATTAAAGCCTGCTCTTTGCTAACACTGACCGTCTTCTCACACATTGGACATCTGATACGGATTTTAATTTCTGAACAGAAACGTTTCAGCTCCCATTTTAAGTTAAATTTGCGACCCTCGCCTTCTACTGCATTACGGGCATAGCACAGGGTTAAGGGACTGCTCCTGAAATATTACCGAAGCTTCCAAAATTGTGTATTATCCCTTTAGAGCCCACTGGTTACTACTCGTAAATGTACAGCCAAGTTTAACATTCAAAAATTCTACATTCTGCCCATAGAGTACACTTCTGAGTTTTGTATGAACGTCAGTACAAACACAGATCATTTCACCATACAACATTAACTGACCTTCTATCACTTAGGAGTGTTTACTAAGCGGTACGAACGCATATTTAAATATAATTCAGAATGATTATCATCTTTAAATGGTTACGCTGTTTCGTCACATTGTACCTTCCAAATTGTGCCTCTTTTTAAATAATTTACACTAACTTGTCAGCCAACTCGTATGTCATATCCGCGACTTATTGTTCTGCTTTAAACGCTGTCGGACTGTGTGGGTCAATGGTATGACAATTAGTGCCACTTGCGCAATGCAAAGTAACTTACAACGAATACAGACTAACGAAGGCACGCAACTTCATCATAAATCACAACAGCAAAGAATCTTTACCATTCAAGTCTACCTAACCCCACAAACCACAGAAACTGATTCAGGAATCACCTTAGTAGTAGTGCTATATATTCAGAATGTAAAATATATCTGAGGACAATGAAGTGGTTTAACTGTATGGATTCCAAACGCAGAACGAAGTTTTAGCATATATCACAAAAATAAAAAGTTGGGGGAGTATATACTTTCTTATTGTTATTTGTAACATTGTGTCATAAAAATTTCAAATTTTATTTGTGTGAGTGCGTGCGTGCGCGCGCGCCTGTACATATACAGACACTCCCCGACTTCGGCAATTTCAAGTTCCACAATTTCAGACTTACGCGATTTTTAAAAAAATAAAAAGATTTGAAATAACAAAGTTTTTTAATAGCGCGACGAACTGTAATTGCGGGAATGCAGGCGCAGTGAGACAAAGGTTGCGGAGGAACACTGGGACGGTCCTGTTGCGCCCGATCATGGTCCAGTGTGTTCAGCTTCGATTTCAAGCGGACTTTTTTGTTTAACCCTTCAAAGACGAAGCGTATTTGTTTTATATAAGGACTCAGTGCGTACCGCGCTGTAAACACTCTCCGTTTCGGTCATAAAAACCAATCTCTTAATGTTTTATAAGGCAAAAGTTGCTGTTTATTCTGAGGTCCGTACAAAACACATAAACGCAATGTGGGCACCACGTAGAATTTTTTAATGTTAAACTTCGTCTTATGTAAAGTTACCGCTGGGCTTTAAAAGGATATACACGTATATAGCTGGCATACGTACACTCAGTTCCGAGTTGAACAAAATACCACTTGGGCCGGACCTTCCAAAACATAACCACTGCCTCTGCCTACGCTGTGAAGCGCCTATTGTGCCTACGTGCGCACGCACATGCGCATGCGCCCAAGTGTGTCACTGCAAACATCATTGCTAAATCCTTTGATGAACAGAGATAAAAAATTTAAAAGTAATGTTAAAATATAAAGCCATTCATTACACCAGCACAAACAAACGCCATGCAACAACACACAGACATGACTGTCAGTGTTCCATACGTTTGGAAACTCTCGGTTGCAAATTTTACTCTTCACCATAACCTCCATAAATATGCTAGGGACCATAATGGGTCCGAATATTAATCCAAAAATAATGTTTTCCTGTACTAACATACCACTTAAAAAAACTGAACATACTAGCCGAACACGTGAGGCTATTTTACGAATGCGACAGCCATTACTACCAGCTAAAAAGCCACAAGATCAGCAACTTCTGTAGAGATCCAAGGTAGCCAAGATACACTTCTTAAAATAATTAGGAAAATTAGAAAAACTGATGGCTACGTTTGCATAAATTACAACCGTTTACATGTATTTAAACATGACGCAGGGTTTTCCTTCAGAAGTTACTCAGCCGACCAAGAAACTCCCTGCTTGCAAATTTCTGTTCACAGTTCATAAAAACAACTACTCAACTCACACCGTGGAGGTTCAACCCTACCCCCACATTTACATCTAGTATCTCCAGCATCAATTTGGATATTACTCACCCATTTTTGCCTATGCGCCCCATACAGTCTCTTACTTTGAAGTTTTCTGGCCATATTTTTATACACTTCCCACTCAACTGATCCTCCGTGATGGAACTTCCTTAACAATATTAGATTAAGTGCGTATATTATGAAGTTCTCAGTACATAATTTCCTTTATCCTCCTGTTTCTGCCTCTCTCTTTGACAGTAAAACTATTGTCCTCCGCACTTCATCATCAAAATGTTTTTAATACGTTGCCTTTTCTTAGAATGAAAGACCTAGTTTCACATCAACACAAAGAATATATTTCCTAATGACAAACAAAGAGGCGATTTCTAATGGGCCTCGCTCATCCAAAACTACAAGAACTTTTATCTCACCACTTGTTCCCGTTGCTGCTGTGGACTCACTCGTTGGCCAATACGCTATAAAGAAGAGAGAAGCATTTAAAGAAACTGTACGGCACATCAAAAACTATGTTCTTTAACACTACTTCCAAATTTCTGTGGGTGGAGGACGGAGGATAAGGAAGAGAAATACAAAATTCAACAATGAAAAATCCAACACAGGCAGCAACAACAGCTATAATATCCAATTTTCACATACAAAGCAACAATAAGCTTTGTTCTGCACACTTACAGCGTCTCTCCTCCATCTTAGTAACTCAGAAATGTGTATCTGTGCAGTTAGTAGAAGTAATTCCAATCACAGCGCCTAATTTAACAACACACCACACAACTGTAACAATGCGCCTGATGCTTAACCCTTTAAAGACGAAGCGTATCTGTTTTATATAAGGACTCAGCGCGTACCGCGCTGTAAACACTCTCTGCTTCGGTTATAAAAACCAGTCTCTTAATGTTTTATAAGGCAAGAGTTGCTGTTTGTTCTGAGATCCGTACAAAACACATAAACGCAATGTGGGCAACACGTAGAATTTTTTAATGTTAAACTTGGTGGTACGTAAAGTTACCGCTAGGCTTTAAAAGGTTAAGTTAGAATGATTAAGAATAACTGCAAACTAAAATTATTTACTTGTACCTCCCACAAGGACAGTACAATTTACCAAACAACGAATTCGATATCATTTCAATAGATAATACCATACATTAATTTTGGACACTGAGCAATGCATATGTTGTCAACTACTTTCTAACAACTACCTTGCATAACCTACCCGGTCTTAGCAACAGCTGAAAGATATACTACAAACTGACCTCATACATTTTCAACATTTTAGTCCCGGGGCAATGCACACTTTGACATTCTTACGAGAAGATGAGAAGTAGATTTTCCCAGATCAGTACGTACTGGCCAATTTATTTTACCTTGGAGTGGAAAGTTATGCCCAATCCTTGCTGTGGAAGGAGAGGAAGATGATGGGAAAAAAGGAAAGAGAGAGAAGGAGGAAGAAGAATGAGATTTCTAATCGCCTTCTTTGCAACTGTGTGCACTACGTTGGCTCTGATGTACATTTTGCACTGATAAAACCAAATTCCATAAACAATATGCCTCCAAAACAGGCTTACATCAGGGAATCTAAGGAATGCGACATTATGTAAAATCCATTCAGCTTACATACTTGGGCATTACGGACATAACAATACAGTTTATGATCAACAGTCACATATTCCGAAGGGTACAGTCTCGAATGTCCTTGCGGAATTTTATGTTAAGCCTGCAGAAATGTTCTGCGATTGAAAAGCCATCTGGCCTCAGGCTACGTAAATACACTTTTCCCACTTCTGGTCTACATCGCAGACCATTTAATTTCTTCATACGCGCTTGGGCTGTTCAGTACCACTTAAACATAGATTCTCTTACAAAATCTCGAATACTACATGTGTAGTGAGTCATCACACGAAGCGAATTAAAGCCAACTGCTGGTCGTTGCGACATTTCTGGTCATACAGCAACAATGAGTTTGTACTACTCCAGGGAGTTCGGAGATGCTCGTGGTGTAGTAAACAAGACTTCCACGTTGTTCTTCCCCGTTCACTAAACTTAATTGCGGCGTGCTTCCAAAACTGTATTAATGGTTTCTGAAGCAGCCTAAATAAAAAATTATGACGTTACACAAGGTGAATTTTATTACGCGTCAATATGGCCCAAAATTACAATTTCTCGACAACTTTTAGTTTAAAGCCTCAAATAATGGACTTCGAAACATCTGTGCCAAGGGGTTAGGAGCTGATACTTGGTCGCACATGGACATATGCATGACATTCAACAAATCTGTACAAAAACTCCAACACAAAAATCTTATAAAATCAGTCCAAACGTTTTAGAGTTGGCATAACACCCAAAAATCGTTTTATTTTACTTATCTCGAGCTGTACAAGGTGGCGCTGAGCCGACGGACACATTTTGATATCCGATAATTTGTTTAATAGCTGGAGAACATTGAAATGAAACACACAAGTTTCATGCTCGCAGAATTCAATTCTATTACTTCTAGTGGATAACTCATGAAGGTGGCCTCCTTGACGTAGAGTGCCCTGTTTTAGACGATCAACAAAATTATTAACAAATTTTGGTCTTGATTGATGGAGCAATTTCAGACTGAAGTGCACGTTTCAGGTCCTGTGTTGTGTGGGGGGAGTTCTGGGTACTCATTCTTTCAGATATTTGCACAGAAAGAAGTCTGGTACCGTGATGTCCGGCGAACGTGCTGGCCACGGGATGTCTCCAAAACGTTAGATAACCGTGTGGAAAAGACTGTGGACCACGTCCAAGCTGCAGTGTGATTTTCTTTCAAAATTCATCCCAAACTTCTGCTTATGCCCAGGATGCGTGAATGTTGCCGATCTGAGCAAATGTGGAGTGCGCTGAAATGATTCCCTTACTCTGCGAACATTTCAGCACGCGCACCTCTTGAAGCACCGTGAGGATTGTCCCTTACACTGCTAGCGTCTTCAAACTTACGTATCCACAGCAACATTCTGTTGCTCGAAGGAATCGCACCATGAGTAGGAACACTAAACTGCTGGCTCAAGCGACGCTGTGTCCCAATGACGAAGTTTGTGTTGCTACAAAATTGAACAGCTGCAGTTCTGTGCGCTACACTCCACCTCCCCATTGTGACTAAACCGGTGTTAAAATGGCATCAAATCCTCTCTTGCTTGACGTGACATTGCACACCCTAACATTCATCAGTCGGACTGGAGAGAATTCTGAAATGTGTCTGTCGGTTCTGCGCCACACTCATCACGACTGGAGAAAAAATTTCACTAGGCACAAAACATGTTTCAGTGTTCTCAGCAACTTCCGTTTGGAACATTTCTCGTTACAAGAAATATTTACAGTGTTACGCACCAAGTGCGCGCAGAAACGTATGTAGGTCCTTATAACGTGTTCGATACGACTGTAACTAAAACTGGAATTGCCCGACAACTTACAGTAAAAGTTTCCCACATAAAATTAAAAAAAATATATAGAACGGTTTAGGTTGTTACACTAAAGGTCACAAACTGACGTGAAGTCCACACAAGGCCTTCTAGCTGTAATTTAAAAACTTAATTTCGTAACTCCGGGAGCATCACAGAACAATGAATGCTCCATGTTAAGCCCATCTTCTTCATTTTTTGATGTTGAAAATCCCACTTGGCGTATGTATACAAGGCATAAAGCAAAGAGAAGTGTTGGTCGTGACTGATTTCCTCTCTGAGGAACTGGAATATATAACATCTTCAAGTTCAGCATGTATCATGGGGCAGGGTACAAAACGCTACAAAATTAAAAATAAAATATATTCAAACGTGCATTTGCTTATTTGAAATTCAGGTAAATTTGTCCCTGCGCACTCCATGAAGGTATATGGAAAATGGTGAATTATATCTCCAAGCGGTAGCATACATACGTTTTTTGGCGGCCGGGGCAAGTTATCATAACGGCCACCCCTTACTGAAATTATGAAATTAAAAATTACGGTCATTTATTGAATTCCCTTTTATTTGGCTGAATAATTTAAAAATTTTCGAGCGCACGAAATCAAATCATACCATTTAAAATATTCGCTTTCTAGTCCATATTGCCGCTCCTTGCAGTCTGTCAACCGAAGCGATCACACCGCTGTCCCCCCCCCCCCTCCCCCCAACCAGCTACATCACTGGTGCTCTGTACTGTTACAACGGAACAATTTTTCTCCTTGCAAGGGGGGGGGGGGGGGGGGGGGAAAATGGGAGTATCCCCTATACACAGTATGACATTGACTGGGATTGTTTCCACAAAGCTCGCAATTTCTCATCGGCATTACGGGTATTCTTCCATACCGACTTCCATTCAAGTCGGATGAAAAATGAATAAAATTCATTTCCGAAGCAGAGGTTGGTTTTTCCCGTACGAATATGCACCTAACTCAAAACCGCTTACCAGTAATACAAGTAGACCTTAAATACCAAATATCACTCTCATCGGGGAAGAAACGTGGATATAATTGGTAGAAATTTAAGTCGTTACGTAAAGTTCGGTTTTCACTATGCGGGTTTTCATGAAACTCATGAGTGATCAAGCACTGTGCGTCAAAATCCAATGCCGAATTTCACCTAATTCGGTGAGAAATATCAATATTGCAGGTCGATATTAATTTAGGCCCTTAAGTACATTATGACACGGCATGAATTTTCGCGAAACTCATTATTGCCCAAAGGCATTACGTTAAAACCTCCAATACCGAATTTCACAACTCTCGTAAATTCTAAAATGAATAAGTTGCCGGATTCAGACCGACAAAAGGGTCATGACCTAATTCCGGACATCCCTCATGCACCTCTTCCGTTCTCCCAATCCCCATACACAAGACTGATTACAATAGCCACATCAGAGCACTGTTTTATGTTACTAGCTTCAGTGCTTCGCAGTGGCGCAGCTGAGCTTTGTGGAGCTCAGAGCGAATAATCACAATGGCCTTCCCTTATAGAAATTACAAATTTTAAAAAATCGCAATAATTTATTAAATTTCTTTTATTTGTCTCAATAATTTGAAAACAGTTGCGCGTAGAATATCAATTTTGTGTTCGTTCCCGCAGCAGCCGCGCAATGCGCACGCCCACAGCAATCACGCCACTGGCCGCACGCATCCTCACCTTTGGCACTGGACTGAGGCGAGTTACTTAACATAGGCACTGTACGTTAAACTAACACTGAGACGCGTTAGCGTAACCATTGCTGCCGTCGAAAAGCAATAAGTATTACACATTCTGAGCATGTGTCAGGAGCCTTAGTTATCCAACATGCAGTGCGCATGCCCCGTATTATGTTGTCATCTGTAGCGTGTCCGGCTCTACCGTATTTTTCCACATTATCTCATAAACGGCACGATTTTCGGAAAAAGTTACTGAACACAAAGTGCGTGTTTTGATTTTCTCTATAACTTTTGTCTCGAACATTTCACATTCTAAGAACGCATGAGCAAGATGTTATCATAAATGTACACAGGTCTTCACGTGAAGTACCCGCTATTCACGTCAGATTTTAATGATACTTGAATTTTCTCGATAGATTTTCTAAAAATACTCGAATGTTAAATTTCATGAAAATTCATCAAGTGGTAGCCGAGTTGTTCCACGCGGACGGACAGACGGAGACGAGTGGAGACAGAAATGACGAAGCTAACAGTCACTTTTCCCTTTCTTGCGAACGCACCTTGAAGGAGAAGAAAGCATTACATCGCGAAATGCCGCAGTCGGTTTGGTGGACCCTTCAGCTCAGCTCAGCTCCCTGGGTCACCACACAGCTCGTCCAGCGTTAAAACCGGCTGTGGAAGGTGCTATTTACACATGGGACGAATACTGTACTGATTCCTTGTATTGCAGCCCGGTAACATTCGCTGTTATGTCCAATGAAACGCCTGCGAATTGTCTAAACGTACTACTGTTTAAACATGCAACGTGTAGTGAACTACTTTCTTCAGCAACACAGAAAAGCACGCGAACACCGACAGTCAGTCCCATTACGCCGCTGACGCAAATATACCGAACTGTACAATTTTACTGGTATCTATAGCGATTAACTGTTGTATAAAAAGCTAATGTGTGTATATTACCATCTGCCGACGTACAGTACGATGCTTATGTCTTTAAAATACACTTAACGTTCATCATCCCAGCTGGTGTTTAAGTACAAGATACAATTCAATTGGCGTTTAAGTACAAGATACAATAAGAATAGAATTGTATCTTCAATATACATTATCGGCTGTCTGATGATGGCTACAATAAGTAGCCGAAACATGTAGGAGCAAAAAAAAATTACTTTTGCGCAGTGGTTGGAAATAAAACTTGTAAAGGAACTACAGCCATTCACTAACGTAGTTTTTTCTTGTATTATGTTAAATGTGTATCGCATCAAAAAGTCTTTCAAACAATCAGTGCCCAAATTAAACAGTTCTATGCGGATGTGCGATTTCATACCACGTATTCACTTTACGCACTTCGTACCTACAAGATAGGAAATGTCCGTACGACGTTAACACTGCGGCGCGTTTGGGTCTTTGCATCCTGGACACTTCTCAGATTGTCATACAATTTAAACAAGTGCGGTCACACTCTTTGGCACTGTTCAGAATTGTGCACAAGTTATAGGCTAGAATACAGTTAGCATAATTAGGGTCTGCTCTTATACTTCTTGGAAGAGCTTATTATTTATGGGTCTAAATTACTTTTGCTAAATTTATCGGTCATGAATACCCTCAAGTCTTCACCCCGCCTGAGTCATATGTACCTACTGAATTATAAAGGATATTTCCCACACAAGGAGTTGGGTATATTCGTAACCTGTATACATACAAAATATCACATTCCTAGACACAACAAACGTTAAAACATTTTTATTTCGCATTTAATTATGCATAATGTATGTCACATAAAAAATAAAACAGAATACTGTAGTACATATTATTTCGCAATCGACTGCTATAGACGCAACCATGGTAAGGACGGTAACCTAAGTAGTCATACGTGTACGTAGATTTTCACGTATAATGCATGCTACTTTGTCCCATTTTAACCAAACATGAGTTTTCTCAACATATTTCAGTAAACTCCACACCCTCCCCTCAATACAAAATTTCACAATAACACTCCAGTGGACGCCGAGTTGGCCTATGCGGACATACGGACAGACAGGCACGAAGAAGCTAACAGTCGCTTGTCGCAACTTTCCAGATGGCGCTAATAACGATTGTAACAACTGTTTACGTTTCAGAAACACAATATGTAGTAACCGGTTTGTGTGCAGATTGGAAATAAAACTAAAAACGTGTTTACATTTCATGCTGAAGGAAAGGCGCAAAGCCTGTGACCTACGGTTCACTAGAACATAATATGCATCAGTGTGTTGACGTTTAAAAGTAATACAACAAATGATCATGTCCTGCCTAAGAAGACAGACGGACTAAGTAACTGACTAACCAATTAAGTAACTCAATAACCGAGTATTTCTTGAAAAGCTAGTAGTTCCACAGCCAGTCAAGAAATTTCTTGCATTTTATGGAACTCAAAGGTCCATTACAGTGTTCACAACAGGCTGCCACGTGTCCCTATCCTGAGTCAGATCAAGCCAGTCCGCAATCTCCCTTCTTATTCCCTGAAAATGCATTTTAATATTATCCTCCCATGTAAGCCTAGGTTTTCGGAGTCGTCCCTTACCCTCAGATTTCTTTTTTCCTGTAGCACAACAGCCCAAATAGGGCCTAGGCAGCCTCAATATTCAGGTTTCTAGATCAGACACAATTAGACACACACACACACACGGTAGGACTCCTCTGGACGAGGGATCAGCCCGTCGCAGAGGCCGCTACCTATACAACATACAACATTCACAAGAGACAGACATTCCTGTCCCCGGCGGGATTGGAACACACAATTCCAGCAAGCGAACAGTCGCAGACCTACGCCTTAGACCGCGCCGCCAATGGGCTCGGCCTTTTCCTCAGATGTCCCCAGCAAAACCCTGTATGCACCGCTCGCCTACAGCACATGTGTCACACGCCACGCCCAGCTCATCCTTCTTGGTTTGATCACACGGATAATATCAGTGTAAGAAGACTATGTTCAGGTGATGGAAACCCTGTGCTCAAGTACCTCTCTCAGTAGGCTACAACGTGCTTCTGACAAGAAGCTTGCCAGGCTCAAAGGGAAGAAATTCTGGTTGTTGTCCTTAACGACTTGTTAGACGTAGATCTTTTTACGGAGTAGATAAAAAATTTTCTCATATTTCAGGCTACAGCTCATCATTGATGTTTCACGTGCATTGTGGCTTTAATTTGGGTAAAATATTTTTAAATAATTCAAATCTATTTTGTATCCTCTTTCCGCTTTTCCAGTTTCTTGTTTGTTAATTCTGTACTTACGTACCAAAAAATATTATTGCTATTAGTATTATATTATTATTATTATTATTACCACCACCACAAACACCACCTTCCTCCCCCTCCTCTTCATAATCATCATCATCATCATCATCATCACCACCGCCGCCGCCGCCGCCACCATCATATACGCCAATCCTTCAAAATTGTCCGCCGACTGCCAGTTGAGCGACTTCGGCAAATTAGATACCTTCAGAACGCAAACTTCCACGCTCAAGCTTGATAGTATCATTAGCTCTTTATTATACGGCGTCCCAATTACATACTGTTACATACATACTGAATACATACATACTGTTGTATCGGGTGCACGGAATGGACAATATTAAACATATAATTCTGTTTGTTGTGTCTGTATTTGTGCTATTTTTGTAATTGGCGATTTGGCTGTTGACTCGGCACATTAATAAAAATACTTTATTATATTATATTACATCACATACTTCGTATCATGTAGGCTAAACTGATTTTGAGAAATACGTTAAACGCACGGACTAACAAATACCAACTAATGCATTAATGGAAAATTTATATTAAAACGTATATAAGATTATAAAACTTATATAAGGGGTGTATATAAGTTTCAATATAAACTTTCCAATAGTGCATTAGTTGGTATCTGTTAGTCCATGACGAAAATGCATGATTCTAATAACATAAACGTTAAATGCAGTTCATTTTCCGCATAAAATGACAGGCTATAATAGGACAGGCGCATAAGTCTCTGTGTACAGCCACCCTACTACCAAATTTCACCAAAATTTTTATTGATGAAGCATGCGGGCAGAGAGACACGAGGCCAACAATAAGTTTATATTTATACACTTTGTGCAAACAACGTAGGAAACATCACATCCACGAATTTATGTACATATTTCTACCATTTGTGAATTTTAACAACGCAGCTGACACGTGGCTTAAGAAGCCTAAGGGAAGACTGTACACCTGGAAAGCACCAGGAAGTCGAAGTCGACATCAGTTGGATTACATATTTGTGAAGCTTCGATTCAGAAACAGTATGAAGGAGGAGCAGGCGAAGCCTGGAGCTGATACTGACTCTGACCACAACTTACTGATTGCGAAGATCTGCATCGGATTGAAGAAAATGATAACGTTCCAAAGAGGAAACCCAAGATGGGAACTGGAGACGATGCTCAACGACGTAAAGTGCGAGATACCCTAGAAGAAAAACTCGGCGCAATCGAATGTGAAAGTGGGAATGTGGGAATACAGTGGAACATCATCAAGGAATGTGTGTTAGATACTATGAGTGATGTGGTTGGGAAAGCCGACAAGAAACCAAGAAATCTACGGATTACACAAGAAATGGTCAATAAAACTGATGAACGAAGGACACAGAAGACTGTAAACAAACGAAGAAACAACGAACACCTACAGAATAGTGAGGAACGAAATGAAAAAGAGCCACAGATGTGGCTAACAAAGAACATCCTGACAGCATATGTGACGATATCATAGAAATTCAAAGAACTGGACGTTATGATGTAACGTACCTGAAGACAAAAGAACTTGGTTGGAAAGAAAGTCAAGGGATTAAAAACATTGACATTGAAGACCCTAACGGAATATACTACACACAAGTACTGGAAATTTGGGACAATTATATTACAGGCTCTAAGATCGACCTAATCGACCAGAAAAACTAGAAGTCGACCCTGAAGAGGAAGGAAATGCAGACGAAAAATGCCCTTATATTTTGCAAAATGAAGTGGAAAAAGCTATCAAGGAGATGAGGGCCACGAAGGGTACAGGAGATGACGCAGTACCTGGGAATGTAATCAAAATGTTGGGAGAATGTGGTGTCAAGTAATGACACAGCTGATCAGCAACACACATGAAACTGGGGAGTGGCCCAAGGATTTCACAAAGATTGCCTTAAAGAAGCCAAGAGCTACAAAGTGCAGCAACCATTGCACGGTTTTATGGACGTACTTGGAGAAGATCGGTTTGGAAAAGGAATTAAGGATGCAATTGGGATCCTGAGAATAATATCGGAACGAAATTTGGACATAGATGAAATATTGTGTGCTGGCTTCATAGACTGGCAAAGGCATTTGACTGTGTAAACAGGACCAAATTAATGCAGATTCTAAAGGGAACTTGTATCAACTGGTGAGAAGGTTGATCAGCAAACTGTACATGGATCAGAGTGTTAAAGTACGACTGGACCAAGGGGAGAGGATAAATGTGAAGACTGGAAGAAAAGTAAGACAAGGACGTTGTCTGTCACCGATTCTATTCAACTTATGCAGCAAATACCTCACCAAGAATCTCTTGAAGGGCTTGCAGACTTCAAAATAGGAGGACAAGTATTTCGCACTGTGAATATGTAGATAACCTTGTGCTACTGGCTAAGGAAGAACCGTTGCTGCAGGGCATGAGTGATAAGACTAGTTGAAATTGGAAGAGGACATGGAATGGAAATGAACGTGGAAAAAAACTACGGTAATGACAATCTCAAGGCAACCTTCCACAGTACAGATTATGACAGATCAAAAAGAACTGGAGAATGTGGAATGTTTAAACTATTTGAGTGGCATGACAAAAAATGATGTAAAATGTGCACATGAAATTAAACCCAGAATTGCCATGGCAAAAGCAGCATTCAACAACACGAAGAAGAAACTTCTCACCAGAAAAGTGGACTTCAATTTAAAGCATATACTTGATGCTTCCACAAAACCTTGAATTTGGAAGAAACCATTCTAACTCAACAGGCCGCCATCAAGAGGGCATAAGTGAATGGTATAATCTAAAGATTAAATTTAACAAGTGCACAGTGTTTGATTTAAATATTTAGAGCTGAATTTTATATTTTCATTTAGTTGATCACACCATACTGTCGTGATCATAAAAGTCAGCATTTTGCAGCGCAAATTCACCGTATTTGTTGTCTAACACACGGACCAGCTCGCTTAATTTATAGGAACTATGGGTTACAAAATTCCCGACAATGAGTCCATGGAAAAATCTGCTATCAGTGACTGCTAAATTTTAAGTGAGATTATGTGGTTTGTTGGTCACGTGAAGCTTAAGTCGTCTAAAATGCTGGCAAGAAAACCAACCCCAACATATAGTAATAGAAGAATATGAAAATAAACTCTGACAATGGTAAAAACCACCTCGTTTGATTTTGGCTTGGTAGTTTCTCTGCACAAAAACATGTTTTATAAATTGGACTGGGGGAACAGGCCGCTGTGTATGTTATATATTATCAACATTCCCTTCTTGGAATATGAACGTTGCTTTAACCCCCTTCCCTCAGACAGTAGAGTACATTACCAGCACAACTTAATATATATGTTAAATATTTTCACTAGATTTTCAAAGAAACTTTAATTTGGACTCGAAGTTTCTTGCACATTAATCATTACTTGTCGGAATTTTATGCCTCACGAGTACATAATTTTATACAAACATAACATACAAATATTTAACTGCCGTGTGCAGTAAACAGGGATTCTGACCGGTACAACAATAGACTCTACCTATAGACACCTGACGCCCGTAAGATTATGCTTTCTTCACTGCTGCGTGATTAAAAGATATCCCATTCAAACCAAAGGTAAAACGTTTCGTATAGGCCTACAAAAATAAATAACAGTATTCTTGCTCCGTGCTACAAATTTTCTTATTATATGCACAGTCAGAATGAGTTGGGCAATGGAGATAGTACGTACCAGTTATCAGCACATGGTCTCAGGCTTACACTAACGCTACAAGAGTACATAAGATATTTCACATCATACACTTTTCTAGATTGCACTACGTGTTTGGAATTACGCCTGTTTCCTACATATAAGATTAAATTCATATGAAACACCTACACCTATGACTGTCTAGTCACCGCACGTTAAAAAAAACAGCGATCACCAAGCAGTATGTTTTCCTCCGAGAATAAACACAACACACAACAAAATTTACCATTTTGTGTGAAATGTAGAAAAATTAGGAATGTGTTGTTATGCTTTATAACATCAAAGGTGGACACAGAGTATTTAAGTATAAAGAACAAAGCATCTGAACGCTGTACATCACAGCGCTGTGGTCAGACGAATGTGGTAAGTTCTTGGAGACCTCTCCCGATCAGTGAAGGAAACTGATTCTTAGTGCTAAGTAATACCCCGCCCCAAAGGCGCCACAGTCCCTAATTGGCCAGGGTCTCCTCATTATCGAGGCTTCACGATCACACTCATACACACCACACCGGTTAGGACTCCTCTGGACGAGTGATCGACCCGACGCAGAGACCTCTACCTGACAATACAAGACTCAAAACAGACAGATATCCATGCCCTGACGGGATTCGAACCCGCAATCCCAGCAAGCGAGCGGTCGCAGAGCTAAGTAATTTAGTGTTAAGTAATAAATCTATATATTTCTCTCTCAGAAATGAGGTGGCCCTCTTACCAAAAACAGGAAATTCAAAGAACTAGAGCACGAGCAGGCCAGGTACTTGCAATCTTTGCAGGAGGTAAAAACACAAGTTGAGCGTGACAGGCAAGGAATCTTGGCGCTTCAGGTAAAATTTCCTTGAGCACAGTGAAAGTAACAAACTCAGTAGTACTGCCGTGCTAATATGACGCAGTGCTGCAATCTGTCCTTGGCCCTCTCCAACAAAATTACATCACCACACTCTGCAAGGTACAATATTAAAAAAAAAAACGTTAACAAACTTCATTAGGGTGAGACAAGACTTGCAGTGTCAAGTTTCAGAACTGCAGTTACAGAATATGTACTGGGTGAGCTCACCTCAGCCCAAAGCATTACGATCCATTTTGTAAGAATCCACTATCAGGCACACCCAACTAGCACCACGTGTTTGTCACCCCATGTGTTTTAACCTATTATTATTTATGTGTTTTAACCTATTATTATGTAACCTATCATCGACAATTTTCAGTTCCTTTCTACTATCTTACAAAATATGCCTCAGTTCATATTTTTCACTAGAACACGGTTTATAACAAAAAAAAAAGAAAAAGAAAAGGATATGCTACTCTTTTCTCCTTCTATCAGTGACAGAGAAAAGAGAAAAAAAAATGGTGAACAAGACACACAAACCGTCTTCAGCTGAAGGTAAGTTACAACTATGCACAGTAAACTCTGTAGTCCTCTTGTATTACTCTGACCACACCTGCAATGTATCGTTAGCCTGTTCTACTAAATTCACATAGTATATTCTGTAAGGTGCATCATAAGAAGACGGACTGCAGTTATGGTGCGTCACGGCTTGCACTGCGACACTCCCGACGGACGCATGAATCAAGATCCTCTCCCTCAGACAGAGGGCAGCCCATAGTAGCAGCCAAGGTCCTGTCATCCTGGATCCTCCCCCTCAGACAGAGGTCGACCTTAAGCAGCATACCAGGTCCTGTTACCGTCTGAGTAACCCCAAGGACCTGGAACCTCCCCCTCAGATAGACCGCACCCGAAGCAGCAGCCAAAAAAACCTATGGATTTGGGTCCTCCCCAGCAGTACGGGGAACGCGGCCCCAGTAATAATAGCATAAGTACGATTAACAGTGCACGTAGGTGGTAGGCCCACGTACACTTCAAACTGCGGTTTGTAAGGTAAATGCCAAGCACAAGGGTGCATTTGCACATTCTACTTGTTCTATATTTAAGTCTCGGTCTTCTCTCTAACAGATGTCGATCGAGACATCAGAGTACGGGGAGTGGAGGCGAAGGAGCCTTGAACGCCACTGAGGACGCTCTATGCCAGGCGCCCATTGTCCAATTCCGGACTTCGCAAAGCAACTTGTTTCTCACACACTGAAGCCAGGTTACAAGTGCCAGTCCGTCCCAGTTCAGCGAAAAATCAGGTATATCGGCTAAGCTGCTGTAGGCATAGTCCGAACTGCTGAGAACTGCCGTGTTACTGACTCCTCTGTCTGTTTCATATGCCCACTGACCTGGCTTCCGGCAAGGACAGCCCACGTTTCCCAACTAAAAATGATGTTCTAGCATGTTTCACGTTCGTTCGCTTCCTGTTAGTGGGAATGTCTCCCCGGGTATGTGCGCGCGAGCACTGTATGAATAGCCCAGGGGCAAGCACAAAAGGATCCCTGCCCCTTATTCCTGGAGGTACCGATATTTTAAAGAGTTTTCATGTATTCTTCAGTACAAATTCTATTGCACATTATATGCATGCACGTGTTAGGAAGTTTGATTTTGTTACTCGTAAAACACACACAGACCCCCGAATAGAGTTTAACGTTGTCAGTGACATAACGATAATGGAACTTGTCCCCGAGACCACCAGCCATACGAAGGAAGCCGTCCAGCACAAGCCGAGCTGTTCCACGCGGGCGGGAGGGCGGACAGACGTAACAAAGCTAATAATCGCATTTCGCAACTCTGCAAACGCACCTAAAACTGAGGCATTATTCTACAAAAAAGAACATTTTCCCCTAGGCCTCTACTTATAACTTCCTATTTCTCACTTTCACGAAACTCTATAGTTAATTTAGGTGGAAGGCTGCTTCGAGGATATAATAATCACCGAACACTCAGTGTCTTAATTTTTTGTATACGCTGGGAGAATTTAAACAAACGGCATTATCGCAGGGGTAAGCAGTATTGCCACAATGCGCTCACACTAGGGGGGCTCACTGTACAGGCCTGAGGCTCAAGGAGGAGTAGAGGTATAGCTTCGTTAGACTCCGCGCTAGAACGGGGTGGGGTGGCTGTCCCCACGCCCCGGCCGCTTTACGCCCGAGAAACACCTGGTACCCATTGTACAGGAGGCTGGGTGGGCCCCAGGGCCAGTCTGGACGGGTAAGGAAAATCTCGCCCCTACCGAGATTCTATCCCCGGTCCGTCCAGCCCGTAGCGAGTCGCTATACCGACTACGCTATCCCGGTCCACGCGCTCACGTTAGATGGTTTCAATTCTATAAAGTTACTACATCCACTGAAAATTCAGAAAACACAAAACACATCAAATCAACACCCTGGCAGTGTCATCCCAACTAAAAGACCCCGTGTTCTCGTCCATGTTCAGAACGAAACTCAAGACACTGTAACTATCCACACAATACAGTATATTGCGCTCATAGACAAAATGAAATAAAATACCAGCAGCAGCATTCAGAGCATCGTTACATAAAACTCACACTTCGTTCGGTGATAACTGCAGCAGAAACGTGTCCCCACAAATCTCCTCATCCATCAACTAGGGGGTGAGATGCGTAACAACCTGCAATGATTGTTAAGCTTGGCAATAATGAGAAGCAATGCGGTATGGGTCAAGGTCGACTTCCTGCCCCTCTACTGCCACCCTCCCTTTTCCTACTACATTTACTTCTTATGGGCGAAACTCGGGGTCGTATTAATGACCAAATGACAAATCTTCGGTACTGGACCCTCAGCAATAATAATCATCAGGCTGTCTACACGCTGATAAACACATGCCGATCTAGACCCATTGAGCTAACAACACGTAGAATTTGCAATGGACTCCATTCTCACATCGACCAGCTGGGATTTATTTTATTCCACTGATTTCATGTGACTCCACGCCTTCATTCGTTTCATCAACGGTTCACGAAAATGACAACTCAGTGCCACTATTAAAGCAATAAGGACTTACAGACAAGATCTATTCCAACGCACTGCACACTTTACTCCATATATAATTTACTCCGACATCTTTCGGCTAATATATGCACACATCTTCAGGGAGGCTGTATATGTTAATCGGAACATGTTGCGAGTAACTTTCAGCCTACAAAGTTGGCATAAAACTTATCTCTTTATTACACATTGCACGGAAGATGTGTATTAGTAAGCAATTAGGACTACTTATTGCAATATTTAATCGAAATCAGACCATCCCCTGTTTTTGCTCTGTGAAGGACAGGCTCTGTCCGTCTATTTGTCTTCCTACAAAAACAGGACAGACAGGAGTACACGACCGCCACAGGAACTCTTTATCAATAGCAGACTAGACTTATGAGATTTTACACCGCGCAGTTCTGTAACAACTGTACGGAAGAAACCGCTACCTCCACCTTCAGGGTGACACTTGACACCTCTGCTACCCTGAACGTTGCTACCTATCTGCCAAACTACACGGCGTCACATCTCAGATGACCGTAATCTGAATACTCACCGCCGTGAGAATCTCAAACCTCACGCGTTTATATAATTCTGCGAATTTCGAGCGAGATGACTCAGTGGGTAAGTAACATTTCTGACTTGTACTAGGGACGTACCCCGGTCAGGATACCGACAATCCTAAGGTTTACCGTAGTTTTCCTCTTATGCTCCCGTCAAATGCCGGGCTAATACTTGAAATTAAATCACAACCACATCCTTGCATACCTTCCAAGTGTCACAGGTCTTAATGCCACGAGCCGAACTCCACTGAGCAGAGTTCGTGGAACCCAAATATTCATTGCCGTGCTCAAAACAGCCCACTACTGGTTTTTATCCTCAGCCAAATGAATTCAGTCCACGCCTTCCCATCCTCTAACATTATCCTCTCATCTGCCCTTAGATCTTCCCTACGGTCTCTTTCCTTCTGTTTGTCCTATCTGTACACCTTCCTACGGGTGACACATACTCCATCAATCTCATCCTCCTTGATTTGATCACTCTAATGACACCGTTGAGCAATGAAATTCACCCCTAGCTAAAATTAGGTGATTTCAACGTATTTTTGCGCTGATTACAGATCTGAAATCCGTTCTGCGACATCACCTAAACTTTCCAAGGAAGAGGCACATTTCAGGTAGAAAGCGCTTGCGGTTGGCAGGTATAGAGGCGCGGCCAGGCAGACAACCCGAAACAGAGGCCTTATTCGTCCCCCCAGTGAATTCTGAGCCAAAGTGTGACAGTGTGAATTTACATGTAGTTCATTTGAATGTTAAGAAAAATAATAACATAGATGTATTTTTTGAGTTGTTGTGTTCGCCATGTCTCGTGAATGTGTTCATTCGCCGAACTTGCTTTGTTCCGTCTGTGGTGAATCCACCCCAAAGTCGCAGAGAAGATCCATTACTCGTATAGTGAAGAATGCGTACGAATTACATTTTGGCTGTAAAATTGGGGATTAGGACAAGAGCTGGGCACCACATTCATGTTGTAGTAGATGTTCGCGATATTTACATGGCCGGCTCATTGGCACTCACCGGTCAATGCCTTTCGCAGTCCGTATGGTGCGGAGAGAACAGAAGGATTATCTTCCCGATTGCTACTTTTAACTAACAAAAATAGGGGGTCATAATTCAAAATCTAAACATACTATAGTTTTTACCCCAATATTCCTTCAGCCCTAAGACCTGTTACACATGATGATTCCCTACCAATTTCTAAGACACCTCAACAATGGACCCTGCATGAAGCAGAACCATCCAGCGCCTCTCCAGAAGACGAACCTGGACATTCAAATTCCAAAGTGGACGCTATTTCCTAAGTAACTGCGCCCCATCTTATATGGCAGTCGGAACTTAATGATCTAGTGAGAATGCTCAGTCTTTCGAAAACGCTGGCGGAACGCTTGGCTTCTCGTCTACATGGATGGAATTTGTTACAGCTAGGTGTTAAAGTGTCATACAGGAAACACCAGCAATCATTGTCAACATCTGTTAAGGAAGGCGAATTAGTCTATTGTAACGATGCAGAAGGAATTCTGTAAGAGCTGGGATGTACACACAACCCTGAAAAATGGAGACTTTTCCAGAATCGTCTAAATTTAGTTCAAAGGTGGCGCTGCTACATAACGGAAATATTCACCGTCAATACCGATTGCCCAATCTGTCCACAGGAAGGACACATACGAGAATATGGATTTGCTCTTGAAAGGTATAAATTACTCAAAATATGGATAGAAAATGTGTGGGGACCTTAAAGTCATAGGGTTCCTCCCAGGAATGCAGTCTGGCTACACACAGTATTGCTGTTTTCTTTGTGAATGGGACAGCCGAGCAAAAGACAAACATTACAAAATTAAGGATTGGCCCATGCGGGAAAACTCAGTTCCAGGGGAAAAGTGTGTCAGAAATCAACAGACAGGTGACAAAGTAAGATATTGTTACCGCCACTACACATAAAACTGGGGTTAATGAAACACTTCGTTAAAGCTATGAACAAACATGTTAAGGGTTTTGAGTATTTGAGAGATAAATTTCCAGAACTCAGTGATGCTAAATTAAAGGACGGCATCTTTATTGGACCGTAAATTCGTGGAGTCATTATGATCTATTTGCACACGTGTTGACGGAAACTGAGATATCTGCATGGCTAACGTTCAAAGCGGTTTGTCTAAATTTCCTTGGAAACGTAAAACTGAAAACTACAAGGACCTTGTTGAGGACTTGTAAAACGCATACCAGACTATGGGGTGTAATATTTCGCTGAAGATTCATTTTTTACATTCCCACTTGGATTTTTCCCTCCGAACCTGGCGCAGTGAGCGACGAACATGGGGAAAGGTTCCACCAGGATATTTCCACCATGAAGAAAAGATATGCAGGAAGGTCGTCACAGAACATGTTAGCTAACTACTGCTGGAACGTTACTGGAGACGTGTCTATTGCCAGTTAGAAACGAAAGAGTTACAGAAAAAAGCTTTAAACGTCAGTTAAATCAAACATTTATTTTCACATTCTTGTTGTGTAATTGCATGAATTTTTTATACAGCATTCTTACCGCTATTTTTGAATTCCTTATGCTCGTTTCAACATGAAAAAGTGACTTTAAACCATCGGACCCAGTTACACAATTTTATATTCTAGTAAAATGTAGTAAAAGTAATTTAAAAGTGCAAAAAAAACACGAACTGAAGTTCCAAATAAACGCTAGGTGATAGCGTATTTCCGTTTTCAGATTTGGATTCAGCGTGGCCAGATTATAAAAATTCACCTCTTTTCAACCAGGGGGAAAACAAAAAGTTTAAATTTGTTTTTCCGCGTTATATATGGTAAGAAGTATAAATCACGAAGGTCTTTATTATTCAGTCTTCTCAGGCCCCCTCTTTACTTTCTCCCTCACACGTGAAAATATTTCCCTCGGTATATATTCCTCTCTCAACGTGACAGCCAATTTCCGCATCATTATGAAACAAAAGGCCAAATAACACTTGCGTATTCTAATTTTTCATTTGCATACCGTACATATATCTTTACTTATACAACAAGGATTACAGTAACAATTTCTCAATTTATCTACAAATGATGAAGTCACACATAGTTACACAGACGTATTAGCTCAGCATTTCCTTATATAAACGAGGCTTAACAATCCGCCACTAATGACACCGAACCAATTCAGAAGTCAAGAGCCGCGGTCCACGGTCTAAATTTAGAGCATTAGACTTCTTACACGTTAACACAGACCTAACAGCACGCGTCCCTACGATCGACAAAGCCAGTGCTTCCGGAAGGGAGTATAAATAAAATACAGCCATCCGCTTTCCAGCCAATTACTACGGCAGGTTCTCCCATCCCTCTTCTTGCTGGCTTAATGTTAAAAGTACAGTCAGTGGTGAAAAGTTGTATTTTATACCATTCGTGGCACGCTACCAAGTGCAAATAAAGGAAATGGATGAGCCCCACTCCCCACATTTAGTAAGCGCTTTCATATGGGGCCCATATACAGAGCCACCCTCGCACCCACACATATCACTGTTATCAAACTACGTGAGGCGAGTCGTGCCGACCACACTGGCCGATCAGATGCCGATAAAATTACTGCTTTCTAGGATGTGATGCCGCGTGGTTCCGTATATAAGTAACATGACTTAACCATCACGATATGACGACACACTGCAGTATGAAGGCGTAGCTCCAAGGTTCCTTGATGCCAGTACTACAGATGAGTCGCCAGCTTTACATTCCCTCCGGTTCGCACGCAGGGAAATAATCCTCGATGCGCTCATTGATGTCTTCATGCTCGTCCTTTATTTCTAATTCTAGATGGTCTGTAAGTCATTAGTTGTACTGTGGAGCAGGGTCTCTGAATCCTGTGAACGCGGCAAATGCATTTGTTTCTGTTGGTCAGTGTTCTTCCAAATGTATCCCAGTGGCTCCTTTTATCACTTTCGCACACATACTGTTCTGCCCGAATCATAAATATCATCTCGATTTGGATTTATCTTTCGTTAATTATCCATGTTTCACCTAGGCCTAAAAGAGGAAGGATGGCATATCTAACGTGTTACGATATTTACTGGCGTGTTTTTCTGAACAGTGCTACTTCAAATGAGTTTGTGTTTAAGTCTGAAGTTTTTTAACACATTTTAATATTTTTTCCTGAGTTCATTCTACACTTGATAATGAAAATTTGAAGCAACTGAAGGCACTGTGAACAACAACAAAACACTGCAACACTTGACCGCATTCCCCTCACGGCAGTGCAGCCCCCAGTGGGCCAAGGCCTCGACGCTTTCATGATCACAATTTTGGTGCATTACTGGTACAAAACTCGTTGAACTGTGAACAGGAAATTTATGTAATTCAATGCCTAGCTACGGTTTGCACAGAAACCGCTTCTCTTATGGCAGACGTACACCCCGAGACGGACAACGTTAAATCACATTTTCACTGAATATTCACGCCATGGTTCCGAAAAGTTCTAAAAAGCCAGCATGATAGGTTGTCGGCAAATCATGACACTGCAATGCCGACTGAAACACAGCCTGATTTTACTATATTTGGCACAGCACATCCCATGATCATCCTAAATTGTCGCCAAAACTTCGAATCTCCTACCCTCATGTTCCGACAAGTTATAGCTGCCATCGACAGACAGGCACGCAGACATCTTTTATACGCTAAGAGGGGTGGACAGCAAGTCGAGATTCGACAGCTGAAGTTTAGGAAGCAATTTATGCAACACACATGCAATAATAAATTAAATTAAATATTTTTGCCCTGTTTTATAGTTTCTCACCTCTGCTCATCCACCTAGAAAATCCTTTAGTCCTTTAAAAAGCCGTTCACGTTCAGCAGAGTGAGCATGTAAAATGCACGGTATTATTTTTACAGGCAACTTGCGTCAGCCACACCAGTGCGTACGCGAGCTGCCCTGTAGGTGCCCACTCCTATACACAGGTTTTGTTGCTGTTCACAGTTTCACTTCCGAGTGAAACTGAATCTCGTTCTAAGTTCACAATTTTTTTTTGTAAGCTGTCATCCAGTACTCAGCCCCCCTCCTCCGAAACCGGGACAGGTCAGCCAGTATAGCAAAACACGATACGGGCTAAATGAACAAAGAATTGGGGCTACCTTCTCGAAGGGGGCAAAGATTCTTTCTTCTCGAAGTTCAGACCGGTTCCTTCCTAATGGCAACCACGGTCTCTTCCCTGGTAGCTGTCGGCGTCTGAAGCAAACCACTTACCTCCACTCGCTATGTCTCCACGGTATGGCGTTTAATTCAGCACAGGTACTTCACCTATACAGAATTTCGTTTCTGGATTAACACGAATATCAGCGTTTGAAATAGTGTGCCCAGCCCGAATGTGTAACACAATGAAAGTCAAATAGCAGTCACGTGGCGCCATCAGTTCAAGAAAGTCTTACGAGAAACATCATTCTTTCCATCTCTCAACTCGCGCCGATAAAGGAAATTAATTTAAACAGGCTTAAACATAGACGGCGGAGGGGGGAGGAGGAGACAACAGAACTGCTGATATTGAAATAACAAGGGGACTAAACCTTTTCCCCCCGTATGACGGGTTTACTTGCTTTCAGACAAGAACGTTAGACTGCATACACGTATTCTCTACAACACTGTGTATTTATGACCCACACAGCACGCTACAAATTCATACCTATTCTATCCACTCAGCGGTACACATTTCCAGGTTCCTTTCCTTCCTTATTCTCGCTTTTATTTTTCGGATGATTCTGCGTAACCCTGTCGACAGTTGGGCTTAATATTTTCCAGTTTGTGAAAGAAATGTAGACTCTCAGACACATTCTCGGAAGTACAGTCAAAACAAAGTTATACGGACACAAAACAATGAATACTCAAAGCAGATTATTTTCCATTAAAGGCGATTTTTCTCTGTTTCCGGGCCAAACAACTTCCGTTAACGAGAGATAATTATGTATTAAACTCCCACTATACGGTCTCAAGGACACGACCATTTGCATACACACAGTCTTTCGCATAATGTGGCTTCAGTTTTAGACAGACCTTATACAAGCATGTAGCAGAATCCTGTTTCCGTGTTCAGACACACTCCCCATATCTGTTACAGCGAAGAAAAGACAAACAATATACTATCATGTAACAATGAGGTGCGTTGGCGCAACCATTGTTGCCGTGGAAAAGCGGTAAGTATTATATATTAGGCCTGTGTGCCTGCGTTCGTGCCTTAGTTATCCAGCATCCAAAGCACATGTACCGTTTTATACTGTCATCTGTGGCCAGCCTGGCTGTACCATATCTTTCCACGTTATCTCATAAGCAGCGAAATTTTCGGAAAAAATTATTGAATATAAAATGTTTTTATTTTCTTTACACATTTTGTCTAAAACATTTCTCTCTAAAAAGAATCCAGCCAGATATTATCATGCGAAGTACCCATGCTCTTGTCACATTTTAACCAAACTACAATTTTCTTGACAAATTTTCGATAAATCCTCAAATATCAAATTTCACGAAAATCCGTAGCGTGAGGACACAGTTGTTCCATGCGGACACATGGACGGACAGGTAGGCATGACGAAGCTAATAGGCGCTTTTAGCGATTTTCGAACGCGCCTAAAAACACTTCCGCCGCCTGGCTGGTGCTATTACTGTTAACCTATACCCAGGGAATCCATCATGCAGTGCACACATCGTGCCAACACTCAAAACTATGATGGCAACGTGACAGTTAATGTTGTTGGTCAACAGCGACCTCCCGTTTGTATGTGCTTAGAATCTTCCGGGCCGATTAAGAAATCAAAGGAAGAAAACTACGAACTGCCGCCTGAGTGCAGAAGGCTATGCGCCACTGGTATTACCAGCCTACTACGGAATCCTACCACAAAGACAGCCAGCGTCTCTTGACTCGGTGGGATGGACATCACAGTCCGCGGTGACATTGTGACTGGGCCACAGTTATCTCCGGCACTGACACTAGTGCTAATATGCGGCACCTAGTCCGTAGTTCGGTTGATGTCTCACATAGACATCTCTCGAACACAATCGCTAGTGATCGTATTGTTCCATTTTTATTTATCTTACAAAGCAGAAAATAGTATCACCGCCGGAAACTCTTAAATCTTTCTATTCCTAAAATTCAAAACTAAGAAAAATGAAGAACCTTCATCATAAACCCTGACAAAATAATCATAATCATAATAGTACTTATTCTTTCTTCGTAATCGTCTTGCCTTCAACAGCGTGCATATGTTCGCAAGTTTCCATATCCCACTACGATACATGTGTATAGTGTTCGGCCTTAGCAGGTCCGGCGCTGCTTGCACCGTTACTCATACGTCCACTCCTTACACACGCATTTTCATCACCAGCCACACTTCCGTTATTTGGCGTGTTCCCAACATTGCGAAAAGCGAATACTAGCTTCGTCAGTCTGTCTGTCCGCCCGTCCGCACGGAACAACTCGGCTCCCAACGGACGCACTTTCATTAATTTGATATTAGAAGATTGTTCGAGAAATGTCGAGAAGATTCAAGTTTCATTAAAACCTGACGAGAATAATGGGTGCTTTAAATGAAGGTCTGTGTACCTTTATAATATCGCTCTCGATTGTCAGAATGAGACACATTTTAGACAAAAAATGCACAGAAAATAAAAACACACATTCTATCTTAAATAAATACATTCCGAAAATCGTGCTGTAAATGAGATAATGTGAAAAAAACACAAAACGCACTTCTGTGTTTCCACTGCAACAACGGTCATGCAAACGCGCCACAATGTTACGTTATACGTACATTGCGTGATCTTGTTTCCGTACGTTACGCGTTCTGTTCCTGGTCCTCAACACGACTTTCGTTAATGAAAGGTACTTTTACACAACATTTTGATACGCCTTAACAATGTTCGTCCTTCCCCGTTTAAACGTGTACTTGCAAATATCTGTACAACTTGTTGTTCTAGATTGTACAGTTTTCGACATATTCAAACGGCATTCTCCTGTTAATGTCGTCAGCTTTTAAACGCTACGACCACAAAAATCGAATCACAAGTGCGTTTCTTTGATGCGTTATATCAATGTAGAATCCATCCTAAACATGCTACAGCATAATCATTACTGAAATACAAAGAAAAGTACTGTCTGACAATGAGGACTAATGTACATGAGGCATGATTTCACGGCCTTCAGCGTTAATTCTGAGGTAAATTAAATTTCCTCATCTTTTTTTCTACCTTCCACCGTAAACTGCATTAGTACAATCCAGTGTTTCCTACGCGTCAATAGTGGTGCATGTAGATTCAACACCACCGACTAAGCGTAGGTTCAGGACTGCGTTACAGGAAATGTTGCAATTAAAACACACATCCGCTGTGCTCAGATTACTCCTGCAGGCATAGTCAAGTTAACACTCAGGAAGCACACCACGTACGCTTAGTATGTAACAGTCTTTCTTATTTTTAACGCCGCCAACTATAGGTTATATTTTAATTAATGCGTCGATAAATTCATTTTGACTTCCACTTAGCTCAATGCAATAGGCCTATTTAACATAAACGGTAAGTAAGGCCTACCAAATACGCAGGAACAGTCTAACTCGGGTCCATTAAAAACTCACCTCTAAGCCAGTAACGGTAAGGGACATACGAAAGTTCGAAGCTGCCAATATGTGCCCTGAGAGGGAACACAGTGATACACAACAGCTGCCGATTTGTCTCCGGTAATTATGAACTAGTTCCCATCCCGGTGGCCGTAAGGTCTAAGGCGTAGTCTTCAGCCGCTTGATTGCTGGGATCGCGGGGTTCATATCCTCCGGCTGAGGACATGAGTGTTCGTCTCTTGAGTTTGTTGTGTGTTGTATAGGTAGCGGCCTCTACGACAAGTTGATCGATCACTCGTTCAGAGGAGTCCTACCGTGTGTGTGTGTGTGTGTGTGTGTGTGTGTGTGCGCGCGCGTGTGCGTGCGTGCGTGCGTGCGCACGCGCGCGTGTGACCTATTAATGCTTAACCACTGCAGCTTCTTACTGTGCAATTTATTCCACTTCCACATCCACTCCTCTTAGTTAAAAACAACATCCAGAGCTCTAGGGCCATACAGTTACATTTACATTCTTTCGTTAAGGTGAGAGACACAGTATCACTCACCTAAAAGCAAGTACAAGTACGGTTTTGTTCAAGTTATATTAATATTTCACTTACAGACAGAAGACGGGAAGACAAACTGTGAACTGGGTGGTAGTAAGCAATTTAATTTTATCTTAATTTCTTTGCAATTGTAATTCTCATTAGTGTTATTTCCAAGTACCAAATCATTTTCGAAGATTCACTGGCTACCTTTACGCTATTAAAATGTTTATCTACAGTACCATAAGCAATTAACGCATTTATAGGATAAAGTCGAATATACCCGCAACTTATAATAACGCCAGTGAACAGAATACAGCAGATATGCCCCGCTCGCGGGTTTGAGCGTCACGGTTTTCATTACTCGCAGAAGAATTACTGTAACCATCGTGCACTGCGGAAGGACCATGGCTCATTCTCGGTCACATTTGCGTACTAAGACCACACGAAGACGCATCTGCCAGACTGTCTCACTGCGTGGCTGCTGAGATATCGTGCGATACGCAATGTACTTCGACTGTACTTTTCACAATTCTTAGAAATATGTGTTGGTCTCGTGTCTTAATTATGTCTGGAAAGAGTGATGAGAATGCTGATGAGGGACCTAAGGATAAAAAGAAAAGTGACATCTGTTGTTAGAGAAAGTGGACGTGTTGGATAAACTGGACAAGGGAATGAGTACTACTCATTCGGTCCGCGGCCATAATGGTGTAAACGAACTGACGACCTATGCCATCGGGAAAAATAAGAGATAAGATAAGGGGAAGCTCAAGGCTAGTGTTCAATCGTGTGCAAACATGTCTCGTGCAAACAGGAGTCACTTTTTCCTCTAAAAGATGTAAAGGATCTTATTTGCATTACTGGAAGACGAGACGCAGAAACCGTTTCAACCAATGGTACTGTGGTGAGGTATAAGACCGTGTGGTTCCACAACCACTACCAGAGTTTAGGGATGAGGAGAAGAGCATTACAAGCCAGAGAAGGATGCTCTGAGGCTTTTAACAAGCGAATGCACCTGTACAACGAGAAGAGACCAGCAGAACCTTACAGTCATGTGAATGACGGTAACTAACGTCAAGTTTTCACAGCAGTGTAGTTGAGGGCCGCGTCATGATGGGCCATGAAGCTGTGTCACGGTGTAACTGGATCCGATTACCCTGTCACACGGCGTCACATCCCAAAAGAACAGAAACCTACCCACAGCATTTCAAGGAGACAATAGCGGAAAAGGGCCACTTATCACAGAAATCTTCAACCTCGATGACACAGTCCGGCACGCACGCACGCACGCGCGCACACACACGCACACACAAAGGCAATTCGTTCATTCATATCCAAGAACGAAAAGACTTCTCCGTGGTTTAAAATGCAAAGGGCCGTATCACCCTTCCTGCTGTGGTAATGCTTTGGGTGAATTTATAATTAAATCTGTCATGATCTACTATTCCTTAAGTTCCCAGGCCCTAAACAGGAAGAACAAGAGCAGGTTGCCTGTGTTTTGGAAGTATGAGAGAAACGCTAGGTGATGAAATAGATTACTGTTGGACTGGTTAGTCAGTTGTTTTGTTAATGAGGTTGGACAGCATCATAAAACCAAGAATGCAGCATTCAAGGCCTCCTTATCGTACATCATGCCCATGGGTATCCGCAGGATCGTGGTCTCGCCCATCCAAATATCTAAGTGCAGTAACCACCCAAGAACACCGACTCACTGTTGCAGACGCCTGACCAGCAAATTATCGTGACATTCAAGAACCATTACACTTGTCGCACCTTCAACGGTACCTTGGAAGCCAGTGGAGAATGAGAATTTTTTCAGTGTCCGGGAAGGCTGGAAAGCGTACAGCGGAGCTGACTGCACGGGGGTCCATAAATGAACTGAAGCCCGCGCCTCTGAACGGCTGCTGGAAAAAGCTTTGACCTGAGGAATTTTAAAGACTTCTGCGGATTCTCCATCAGCAGGACGACATAAGAAACGCCCTAGTGTTAGCCCGTGGAGTTCCAGGGCGATTTCCATATGTGGAGCAGGCTGATATCCAGGCAGTTCTCTATTCTCACACTTCTCAGTTAACTGAGGACCGTGAACAGCTGACATTGCTGCTGAGGGAACCGGAAGATGAACATCCCGACGTTGTTATTAAGAGGTGTCAGAGCTCTGAATAACGGTGCCTGGAATTTAGTAGCGAGATGGCGGCTGCCATACAATGAGGTGCACAAGTATGTGCAGACGAAGACAAAGCAATCGAAGATCACCTCATTCTGCACGAAGACTTCTGTCTACCCCTCCGCCTACGTCGTTCGATCGCCGAAGCAACTTTCAGCCAGAAACACCGACACAATTCCAGTCAACATAAAAGTTTTCTTACGTATTAATCGCTATGTACATTACATTGCTTCGTGTGTCTTTCCCACCCTCCCTAAACTCAATTTTCCCATAAGGTCTTAACTGGGCGATCGTACTTCTTAACGCTTGCCAGATAATTTAACGACACTACCCCCACGAACTGTGAGGTCCTGCTGTATTTTGCTTTAAAAAAGGTCTTAACAGTGACCTTGTTTCAACACGGCTCCTCCAGTCCTTCTACAGAATGGAGGTAACTGTCCCAATCCTCGCCCTCTTTCCCGTCATTGTCTGTCGCAGAATCGGGTTAGGAAAAGAGTAGTCACGTGGCGAATTTTCTTCAGCGCCCAATTTTCGGCAACTGAGTTTGGTTATTTGTTCAAGCAAAAAGGTCCTAATGTAACGAGTCCGTTACAAGGAGCTAGTTACAGTCACTAGACAAACGTCACGTTTTGTGACGAGAACCTTACGTGTGAAGATCAAGGACGCTAAACCTACGAAGCGAATTACACACTGACACAGGGTTTTCCTTTATGCAACATTTCCGCAATGAGAACTTAAAAACATTCATGCGAGTATCACTGATGTGTTTTTGGGACTATTTCCATTGTCACAGATCACACAGACACTACTTTTCGAAAACAGCATATTTTCGTCTTCAGAGATTTCGAAACGTAGTGTCTGTCTCATGTGTGACAATGGAAATAGTCCCAAAAACACATCACTGATATCTCGCATGTGACACCACTGTCGAAGAATTTTAGTGTACAATTATTCACTGCCGTAACTTAAAAATCCTTTGTGTTACACAAATCTCATGGTGAAAACAGAAAATAAACCGAATGCGTATGAAGTCGGAAGGCTCAGCACTAAATGGCAGGCGAGTGGTCGTCTTCATGCTCTGGCAAGTTTATCCCAGAGGAAATATCCGCAGGGATCTACTGGATAGGAGTCTCTGCACGGCCACAGCCGGTCTGCCCGCGATCGCGACAGGGTGAAAAAAGTAATGCAAGCTACAAACACCGTCAAGAATGAAAACAAATCACCCGGCCAGCAGTCACGGTCACAGCTATTCCGCCTTACCCCTTTATAGCACAGTGGTTACCACAGGCTACATGCTTAACCATTTAACATTAAGAACCTCTGCACTTTGCCTATAGGATATAACTATGAATTTCGTAAAATCCTGATAATAAAACACCGATTCTTCCTCTACACTGTATTCACCGGCTTGTCTCTGTGATGCAGAAGCACTGTACTTTTTGTGAACCGTATAAATAACCTAAAAGACTCCAGAAATAAATCAGAATATGAACGCAACAGTGTTACACACTTTATCAGCTCTCAGCACACGGACTCTATAGGGCTATGTTAGCATAACCATAAATGCTAATCCGATATGCCATTTCTGAAAGGCTACCAAGCTAGATCAATCTATGGCCGTGATATACCGTTAATATTTTAAACACAGCAATTCTATCACAACGCCAGTTACGCAAAAACGTCAATTTTACCTGAAATGCACATGAAATATTTTAACTTATGTATTTATACAGCAACCTGATAAGGTGCATTCTTGGTGATGCCCTATGAGATGGCAGAAACATGACGAAGTATTAACAATTTTTAATCATTAGACTCATGTAATAATGTTGTGTCCGATGGTATTATTCCCGTTCATAACTGTCTAACACATCAACGATACAAAAACCAACGTTTATATGAACACACAAGAAAAAATGTCACACTTCAGAACAAATATCCTTACTTGGCGGGAAAACGAGTTTCCGATCTTCCATCTTAAAGAAAAATCTTGTTACCGAGTAGCGATTCCATTGATTTTCACACGATGTAAGAAAAGAGACGGAAAGCGGACACGAAGTTGGGTTCGGCAAAGGAAGAAGTGGGGAAGGGGTCTTCAAATTGCGAGGGGTTGAGGGAGGTTTCTGGGGGTGGAAGCTTCTGGCGAGCACAGTGTAGCTAGTGAGCAAGGACAGAGGGAGACGGTAAGAGAAAGGAAACAAGTTCTAAAACTCTTGTGACTACAAGCAGAAGAGAGAAAGACAGCGCGACAGAGAGAGAGGGATGTGTTGTAAAAGACTGGACGTCTTTTGCGCCACCCCCGCCTGGCAGCCGCTTTCCTCTCTCTTCACCTCACTGGGCACCGTCAGCATTAGGACTCACACCAAGATGGCCAGGAGCTTCCTCAGTGTTGGAGAAGTGAGTAAGGATCCATCTTGGACGACAGAAATCAATACCGGCGACCCGGCACAGTATACATACGCACCCCTTCGACCGTCTCGCCCTCCTCTATCACTACTGGAACTAGTAACAAATTGCGGACAGACTCAAGGAGCTATGTATCAAGGGCTTGTTTTCTACTTGCCACAGACATGTACCGGCTCAGCCATGAATATAATATACTAACCTTAACAAGGTCACAGTCAAGAAATTCCCCACCTTTCAAGCAACGCGGAAATGCACTGCCGTCTTCAACGAAGTACGTAACTTGATCCTGTCCCCAGTCAATTAACACCAATACACATCCTAAAATCCTGTTTATTCACATAGGCGGACTAACAACAGCACTTGAAGGTTGAACAGTGCTAATACCCAAGTCCGACACTGCTACACACGACTGCCAGCCAGTTATTCCCATCATAAACTAAGGCTGTCTTCCCAGCCTCATCATTAGTGCTATCCTCCTACATTCTTCTCGTCTTCCAAGTGGACGTTCTCCGATTTATAACTGAAACGCATAGCTGAGTGACTTACAAAATACAGTAATGGCATCTCGGCCTATTTGCTCAGTCGAAAGCACTGCTGGGGCTTCCGTCCGACTATTTTGAATTACCATCTTTTCAAAGGAAATAGGTAAAAGAAGTAAAACATAAGCACTCCGAATAATTAATGTAAACAGTGTATATGTAAGAAACTGAAACCTGAGTTTATAAGGATTCAGTCACTGAATCTGCCAATTTCAAAAGCCTGCCAGGACATGTGCATTCAAAGGGCGCGAGAAAAAAAAGTTGAATTTTTAGTCACGCTACCCAATGTTTGGCCGGAACCTCTGAATATAAACAAGTTAATCACCAACAAACTGCGCTAATCCTTGAATAAAAAACACTCCTACATGTTTCGGCTACAGTCCACAGTCATCTTCATAGAGTATCTAAAATTAAAGACGCATACAGCGTTATTACACAGCTTGTCAATGGTAAAATATATAATGTCAGTATGATATTAAAACATCCATGTATAATGTTATATTAAAATTACGTTCAAATTAGTATAACACAAGACAGTTGTAAAAATTGCTGTACCCAAACATCTTGAAATAGTGAAATATCTTCCGAGTTAAATCGACTGGTAACTCCTGTATGTTGACACGCTGTGTATACACCACGAACGGTCATACGTTAGTGCAATTTGTGGGTACTGAACTTGTGTATGTGTACGAATTGCATGGAAATGTACAACATGAGATTCCGAATATAAGTTACCAGTGTCACCGGTTAAGGCTGATTACATGTTTCGTAGCTGCAGTTGGCGCCTTCAGGACGGATCATAAGTGACCAGTAAAATGAGTGCCATTTATATCCCAGTAACAGCGCTACCAGTAGCGAAAATTTAACCAAACACAGCACAAAGACAAGCAGTTTCCATGGAGCTGTACCATAATGGAACGCTATTAGAATTAGAGATTCGCTCTCCCTATAGAACCCCTAACCGCCCCTCCACTCGCTTTATTTCTATGTGTGTGGCAACGACAAGCTCTGAATTCAACAATTCATATAATTATCGCGAAGGAAACCATGGAGCTTCTAAGCTACGTGTAATCCGTTCTGTAAAATAACAGTCGTCTTGCTGCGTAAATGTACGTTTAAATCTAGGCAGATAATGAAACGCGATCAGAGAGCGTGCGAATTGATATGCTACTATGCAGTCGCTCTAAACCCCACATTGGTTATTATATATACGGATTTTCATTAAAACAATCACGATCAAAAACAAAGTTCACGCACTCCTGATTTTCAGCTGTAAGCAACCCTAGCGCGGTGTAATTAGGTTTCGGTGAAACGACTCCTTTCCTGAAAACTGTACTTTTAAAATATGTCACGATATTGACTTTCCCACTCGATATTAACTCGAAAGCCTCTCCCGGTCCAAAAATTCGCACGACCATAATGACTGCCCAAAACATTACACAGGCCTATATAAAACTTCACAAATCATAACTCGCATCTTATCGTTGAACTGACATAATATGAACAGAGGTGAATTACTTAACGGCACTGCACAAGAATAACACCACTATGTTGTCGACTGTGTGTTTAAGATGGTCAGTTTGTGTTCGATAAATCCGCCCGTGACTTATCCGAACCTCAACGCAAATTTCTTTCGTAGCGCACGCAGGTCACAGGTGTTGCTTTTAATTACACCGTTCTGACCTGCGTTCTAGTGCCATTAACTATTAAAAGGTAAAGCAATCCGATTACAGCCTGGACAGGCCCTTAGGGTTCCAGGCGGTTGAGGCTCCCAGATTTTTAGACAATCGGCACGTGAAGACGGTAAGGTTGTCATCCCTATGCACCGGCCGCCTTTAGCCCCCGAAAATATTCCTGGTACACATTTCTGTTAGAGGCTGAGTCGAGCCCAGGGCCACAGTGCGACTGAAAGGATTATGTCAATGAAAAATTCCAATGACACCATCGGGAATAGAACCCGCGACCTTCCGGTTTGCAGTGCAGTACCGCCGCCCCCCCCCCCGCCCAATTAACTACTAGGAAAATAAATTTCGTTTTAAGTAGTGTACGTCAGATATAACGTTACGGAGNGACTGCCCAAAATATTACACAGGCCTATATAAAACTTCACAAATCATAACTCGCATCTTATCATTGAATTTACATAATATGAACAGAGGTAAATTATTTAACGGCACTGCACAAGAGTAACACCACTATGTTGTCGACTGTGTGTTTAAGATGGTCAGTCGGTGTTCGATAAATCCGCCCGTGACTTATCCGAAACTCAACGCGAATTTCTTTCGTAGCGTACACAGGTCATAGGTGTTGCTTTTAATTACACCGTTCTGACCTGCGTTCTAGTGCCATTAACTATTAAAAGGTAAAGCAATCCGATTACAGCCTGGACAGGCCCTTAGGGTTCCAGGCGGTTGAGGCTCCAAGATTTTTAGACAATCGGAACGTGAAGGAGGTAAGGTTGTCAACCCCACGCACCGGCCGCCATTACCCCTCCAAAAATATTCCTGGTACACATTTCTGTTAGAGGCTGAGTCGAGCCCAGGGCCATAGTGTGACTGAGAGGATTATGTCAATGAAAAATTCCAATGACACCATCGGGAATAGAACCGGCGACCTTCCAGTTTGCAGTGCAGTACCACCGCGCCCCTCCCCCGCTCAATTAACTACTAGGAAAATAAATTTCGTTTGAAGTAGTGTACGTCAGATATAACGTTACGGAGTAAATAACTGACATGGCTGTCCATTTGTGTCGTTTCGAAAAGCGTCAATATTCCGAGGAAGGCATCCGTGCCTCACGTCGCAGACAACCTCTAGAGCCGATTCATAACAGCACACCGAATGCTCTGAATATGAGATTCATGCTTTGTGTTAGATCCATGTCCATATGACGTATCGTTTTTCATAAAATAATTAAAAAATCCACGTAATTAATTACGGGGCACGTAACTCTAATGCCATCTCACGCAGATTCACCGCAGACTCGTGGTTTCAGTTTAACAAGGGTTCGCAATGGGATATAAAAAGCGGTGTAACTTCATAATAAGGTCAGGCCGTCCATTCCCTGACAGTACACAACTAGATGATTCATCAACTAGCACACACTTTCCAACCGTAAGACTACATCCAGCCAGCTGAATCCATTTCACATATTCACACACTATTTCTTCAGGATCCAAACTATTATCCTCCTATGTAGCTTAGGACTCCTTGCTGATAGTTTTCAGTAAACAAAATTTGTGTTCTTTACATTTTCCCACGACCTTTCCTACCTACACAAAACAAGACCCGTCCTTCCTTACAGACGATCTCACCTTCACGAGTAGCAATGACCGTGTCAAGACGGTATGTTCAATCTACATACAGCAGACGGTACCAACGCTTGAAGACTAGGTAGAGGATCTAGTCACGCCAGCAAGACCCTTACCGTCTGGTGCAGAATACCATCCTGTGCCACGACAGTACGACGGTGCCGAGGAAATCCCATGTAGAAAAACCAAGTCCTGGCAGTATGACCATCGCGTACGGTTGGATGCAGGATGTCACTGCTTAATTTATTGATCCTTAGTGGTAAAAGGCTACAAGTGTGAGGCTGTCCCTGTGCTTAAATAAGCACTATTTCGTTAAGACATAACGCGTAATAGAGACATAGCGCCAGGTATTTTAACCGCAACGGCACAGCCATTGTATCCAGTGTGCTACGGCTTAATTCAAACGACCTGCCCATGGCGATGTCTACTACGCAGGTGTGACGGAGAGATTCCGACTCTCTGACTCCATTATCTCTAGTACAGACGACTCTCAGCATTGGCGCACCCAGGATTTTCCTTTTGGGGTGAGGGACAGACCCTGAGGCTATATGTAATTTATATCTGATTTCAAAAACTGTGTTATGAAAATCACGTCAAAATCTCCAAGCCGACATACAGTTAGGCCACGGGGAAAATTAAAACTGAAAAAGAAGTTAATCTACATATTTGTAAGTTTTATTTATATTTTTCATTATTCCAGTGTACTAGTCATTAGCCGATTTCAGTGGCTGATTGAGGCTCAAACGCAGATCACGTAAAACCTTCGATAAGATCGTGTCTACAAGATGTGTTTCTTAAATTTCGCTTTGGGGGAGGGGGGCTGCAGCCCGGCAGCCCCTGCCTTTGGTGCGCCAATGCTCTCGGCTACTATATAAATCTATCAAGATGTGATGCCGTGCACACATACTAAGCTGCGACAAGTCGCTCAACACCGCCATCTTAAAACTCACCGCCCTGAGAACCTCTGACCTCAAACAGGTCAGGTTTTCGGTTTCTGTGTTTCATTTTCCTGACTTTAGCATAAGTGTGGATTTTAGGCTCACGCACGCCTACCAAAAGGATTAGAATTCCCTTTGAACGCTAAACAATTTCGAAAAAAATCTGATGTGGACAGCAGATCAATTAAAAACTCTGTCCAGAGAAATAGCTGGCGACAGATTTATCAGCCGTGACAGTTCCCGAGAAGCAATAACCCAATTCTCTACGATCACAACTATGACAACATCAGGTCCATCAACACCCCGGCGTGAGTGCGAGGATAATATTAAAATGGGTCTTCAAGAGGTGGGATGGGGGGCATGGACTGGATTGAGGTGGTTCATGATAGGGACAGGTGGCGGGCTCTTGTGAATGCGGTAATGAAACTCCGGGTTCCATAAAATGCGGGGAATTTCTTGACTAGCTGAGAAACTGTTAGCTTCTCAAGAAGGCCTCTGCTCCATGGAGTTATGGGAGTCAGGTCCATCATCCAGACAGCCGTAGGATGCCGTTATCATTGATCAGACGGGTTCCATTTCCCATCATGCCAGCACGTACATCGGTGTCACGAAATGGTAATATCAGCCGAAGCATACATTACAGTTGCAGACCGCTGTGCCCCCATACAGCTCTCTTTCTCACACACACGCATCGACCCAGGTGGGGCTGTGCCATGACCGGTTAAGCAACTACACATTCATGATTAAAAACTGAAATGAACTACCGTATCCCAGAGTCCACAGCAAAACAGAGAAAAAAAGTCGATTCAGTGAGTTAAGATTAATTCACCCGCATTTCTACTGCTCCAATTTCATGAAAATCCATAAGACAGAACATTTATAAACAAGAGGGCTACAGAAATAAATCTGAACCAAATAAATTTGTTGAATGGACCATATGACTGGAATGGAATGACTGGAAATATTGTCATAAGTTAATGGGTAGAAATAGTGCCATCCCGATCACACATGTCTCCCCAGACTGTCCTATGCCAGGGCAGCTCAATGTGCGGACTGACACTGTTCAAACTTGGAACCCTGAGTTCGACTCCGAGCTTCTCTTTCTTAGTATGTGGGTTTCCATTGATGTTTTACGTTATTTCCTACAAACTGTGATCCAAAATGCTTATCCTCCTCCAGTAGGGTCCATTCCTGAAGGACTTGCGTTGTTCGGACAGCATCACTAAGTAACATAAAACTTAGGTGATGTGGCCTTACAAACCCATCGTCGCATGTCTAAAGAGACAAATCAATCTAAGAAATAAAACACTTAATCATCGTTTCACTCACCGAAGAGACTGGCGGCGTCCAACAGGCTGGCGGCGTCCGCCGGGGCGCCTGCCGCTGAACCACTCTTCTCCCCGCGATCTGCCGTCTCCCCGTTCTCCTTATCCATGGCTGCTGCAGGGCGCCACCACCTGGAAAAAGAGGGAGCATTCAGTGTGGGTGTGAACACTACCTAACAGCCCCAGCCATCTACGCCCTGAAAATAACTCAGCATCCAATCATCTCTCTTTCTCAGCTGTGAAAGATGACTATCACCACTACCACCACCACCACCACCACCACCACCATCACCACACTTTTATCTTCTTCATCTCCCTCATCATTAAGCATCACGGTTATTCTTATCAGTTCGTGCAGCTGTATCACTTACCAACATGTTCATCCCTATCATCAGGTCTACCTGTATCATTTACTGCAACACAATGCCCACTTACCATTATGTCCACCGTATCCTTTATCATCAAGGGTATCGTCGTCATTAAGTCCACCCTACCTTTATCATTAAGTTTATCCTGATCATTAGGCCAACATGTTTGTGCGCATCCTTGCCGGTAACGGCGTCCTTAATCAACACCGTCGTTTCTACCCATTAACGCCATCACAGCCGTCGTTATCAGTGCACTTATCCTTCAGTTGGTCAAGCGCATCTTTCAATATCGTGCTCATCCCTTACAATTCCCATCCTGTCATCAACTTTATAATCACCCCTCATGACCCTGACCACCACAAACCTCCTCTTCTTCGCAGTTACGTCCGTTAGGATGTTTACCTATACCGGACGCGGATTCTTTAAGGCTGCATTTTGGAACGCTGTAAATGTAAGCTAACGATCATAACAGATACTTCAGTTCGGATGGCTGGATGCATGCAGTCACAACTCTTCAGGAGTGGTCACATCAAAATGCGATTAATCCTGAACGTCAGATAAAAGAGAGATAAGAGTGAATAAATACCAAAAACGAACACGTAAGGAGAAACACATCAAAATTTCCCTGCATATTTATATAGGGTCTACTATGACGTAGTTTACTGACGTTAGGTTCCCACCCTCGCTCCAGTAGACGCAAATAAGCGTGGGTGGGTGGATGAAAGGGCAAAACCCATACAGCACGTAGCCGAACAACCAAATATTTCCTCTTACTCTTCAGGTAATCAGAGGTCTAACGAAACAACGTGCGAAAATCAATGTGTCATGAAACCAGGTTTTGTAACAACGGAATTCGAGGCATTTAGTGTAGGTGTGCCAAATAACCTGCTCCACAGAGTTAATGCAAAAGCTATCCCTGTACAGGCCTGGACAGGCCCTGACGGTTCCAGCAGGCTGAGGCTCCCAGATTGGTGGTAAAGTTTTCAGCCCTTAGCACCGGCCGCCTTTACACCCAGGAAATACTCCTGGCTCTCATTTTTGTTACAGGCTGAGTCGACCCCAGGGCCATAGTGCGACCGGAAGGATTATGTCAATGAAAAGGCTTGATGTATACGAGTCACTTTTACCTCACATTCTGTCGCCAGAAACTTGAAGACATTCTCCTCTGGTGCAATGAAAGTCGGAATATTGGACGCTACGAGTGCATAAGCCGTATTCGGTAAAAAACAGGCGTACTTCCTTTTATAATACTCCGGGACTGTACGACCTAAGCAGCAGTTTCTCACAGTACTAAATATGTAATGCTAAACCACAAATGAAAGAGATGCGAAATTCTTCTTCTTCTTCTTCTTCTTCTTCTTCTTCTTCTTCTTCTTCTTCGCCGCTATCAAAGACTGGGATTGCGCCCTGTTCCGATTCCGATTTCCCTTCTGACACAACAAGACACCCCCACCCCAACTCCTCTTTTTCACGTCTGTTGGAACTTCCTGAAGGCTGGACAATTGTGAATCATCTACCCACTGACGATAAGAAAATAAAACACACAGGAACGCATGCGTTTATGTACATCCCCTTGTTCACACAGTGATAATCGCATCGTGCGTACGTGGGTACCCAACGGACGGCAAGCCAGTGTGTAAGCGTTTAACATGGAGTGGCCAATAAACGTTATTTCCTTAACCCTTTACAACTCCGCGGTTAATGTATGTACCATCAGGTTGAAAAGCTTCAATTTGTCCAAATGTTGTATTTATGTGAAAGGAATTCTTTCCCTGTGCGGTAGAGGCGGTACCCGAAATGCGTACAAGAAGCACTTTCGTACGTTATAGATTGCCACCCACAAACCGACTTTCGTACGCCGAATTCGGACTTTCGTCAATCACCTGACGAAAATTTCTGCCAAAGAATAGGTCAGCCTACGCAGTGCCGCCATTTCAGTCCATACAGAAGTATACGATAATGCCATTATATGGATATTTTATTGCATTTCGCCCTTTTTATTCTATAAAATGGGTGGAAAAAGTATTGACACCAGGGTCAAGCGTACGTCTCATCAACTTAATATTACTGACACAAACACGGAAATTATTAAGGCGAACTTAGCCGCAGTCGGTGGCTCACTGGACTTAAGCCTGTCGACCGTATGTACGTACAATTGTGAAAGAAAACAAGATTAAAGCACGTACCCAATGACGGAGATTTTTTGTCGGAGACTGTCTACAAAACCAGTTGTGACGATTGAGGAAATGTAGATATAAGCATAAAAATTCCGGTGAGTCAATAATTCTAGCCACGGTTATCAGTTTGTATGGAGATTAGAAGAAAGGATCAGGAGAAGCATCACCGATAATCCATAATTTTAGGCAAGCAAAGGACAGCGTTACAAGTTCAAGAAAAGAGCTTCTTTGTGTAATGCTAAACTGACAGGAGAATCCGCTACTGCACACAAAGCGCCTGCACATAATTTCATTAAGAAGTTTGCTAGAAATATTAAACAGAGTGGTCACTCTCGTCGCCAAATTTTTAATGTTGAAGAGTATCGGTCATTTCGTAAAAAGACGCCTGCACGAACCTATCTGGCAAAGAAGAAGATAGTTGTACCTCGGAATAAGGTACCTGAAGGCATCCTCACACTGCTGCTTGGTGGTGAGAGGCAGGTTACCTTAAAATCAAACTCAGACCACTGTATCTGTCTGGAAATCCTACATCTCAGTTTGAAGGTGAAGGCTACGATAATGCTACCAACCATCTGGAAATCTAATTCACACTCCTCAGTTAATGAAACAATTTTTCAGAATTGCTTTGGTCTTAATTTTGTTCCGGAAGTCGGATAATACTGCAGCAGGCATAATTTATCACTCAAGACACTGATGATTCTGAACCATGCTCCCGGGCATCCACAATCATTACAGAATCTTTATCCGGAAATTAAAGTTGGTTTTCGTCTCCAAATACCACACGTGGTATCAACGTACGGATCAGTCACTCATAGCCCCCTTCAAACACGAGTACTTCGGAACAGTCAACCGGGCTACTTGCGTAGCTGGCAAGAAATACGCACTCAACCTAACTGAGCTTCGGAAAGGCCACAGCATCTGGAATGCAGTCAATAATACTGAAGACTCTTGAGCTGAGATAAAGGTGTCAGCAACCAGTGACTGTTGCAATAAGTTGTTCTGAGATTTAGTAGTACAAAACTTAATAGCATTTGAGAAGACACCTTGAAAATGCTACAGAGGAAACTGTTCAGCTCATGAACCAACTGGATTTCGGAGAGAGCAGCGAAGATATGGATGAACTGACTGCACTTCAATCGGAGCCCCTGTCCAACGAAGATCTGGTTGACAAGCAAACGGCACATTCGCAACCGCCTGAAGCCCAAGATGACGACTGTCGAAGTCCTCCACTAATACCATGATCGTGAAGAAAATTAATTAAGCTTTGACCTATAGTGAACGGTTCTTAACATTACAGCGGCGTATCATCCACATTCAGAGAGAAGTTTACAAGTCCGTACAGCCGTTGGTTTGCATAGGGATTACTAGATGTCCTGTCATCAAGAGAAGAAAAAGACTCATGTGCCAGTCTCTCTGGACCAACATTTCAGCAAAATCGATAAAACATCTACTATAGCATTAGAATCTGCCGCTCAGTCCTTTGCAAAATCATCAGTAAGTCCTTCCTTCCTAAACTAAAATCAACTTAATCTCTCTATTAAATATCACTTCCGGTAGGCAGACAGAAGGTGAACTGAGACTAAAGAATATTAATTAAAAAGTTTTACTCTCCCTACATAAGCGGTATCTATGTCTTTCATACTTTCATTTATATAACAATCCAGTAGTTGTAGAACACTCAGGGGTATAAACCCCAAACATTTAAAACATAAATTGAAATTTTACAATTCTCGCACCGCCCTCAAACGGAACAACCTACTTAAATGTGCAGTTTATCGTTCGACTTTCGTACGTTTCCAGGAAGTATGAGAAGTACGAAGGCACTGATCACTTCAATAGAAGCATACTGTTATCTGTGAGGTACGAACTGAAGTTTCAGATATAACGTACAGTCATTTTAGTCTTCAAATTCTGGTAACAATGACACAGTGAATATAACGCTGTTTAATTATTAATTTGGTTAAAATAAACTAAGAAGTACACAGTCGTGTAGGATACTGGAGGTTACACCTGGTAGGTCGTAGCTCTGAGAGCTAGACGTAAAAATATTATAAGCATAATTCAGTCTATTCTGCAAATATTGGTTTCGTTAATTGTACGAGATACCGACGACACGACATACAAAGTTGCACCAAAACAAGCTAAAACGAGTTTACTGAACACTCATTTAATCAGATTGAATTTCACGGACTAATGTTTGATACATACACATGAGCACGAGCGCCAAAATGTCTGTTGCGAGAATGAAGGGCATGAAAATGTACAAACTGTATTGTACTAAATTTCGCAGACCAAAATCACGCAGAAACAGAAAGGAAACAAGCGCATGAACTATACTGCCTGTACTTCACAGATGTTTCCAATTATCACAAAACTGTATAATGTACAAGAAATATCTTTACAGTTTTTCGGGTCTGACGCCGCACCTGTCAAGCCACACAGTGTCACCTTCCCCAAGATTGCAGTCTTAAAATTCACCACACTGAGTTCTCAGACCTTCACATATCAGGTCCCCTGGGATCAAATAATCTCCCAGTAGCCTTTTTTTTAAGCGACGCAACAGCCCCTAGTGGGACAGAGTCTCCTCATTATCGAGGCTTCACGATCACACTCAGACACACCGCACTCAGTAGGACTCCTCTAGACGGGAGATCAGCCCGACGCAGAGACCTCTACCTGACAACAAACAACACTCACAAGAGACAGGTATCCACAGCGCTTGCGGATTCAAACCCACAATCCCAGCAAGCAAGCGGCCGCAAACCCACGCCTTAGACCACGCGGACCCTGGGATCAGCATATTAGCAGTGTATGCCCTCAAATATGGTATTTGACCATCATGACTAAAGCAAAGCAACGAATCGAACCCGTGAGCGGTGTTTCTATTTTGCTCCCAATGACAGAATAAGATGGCTGGTGATAGATGATGATACGACGACGACGACGACGACGACGACGACGACTGCGTCCGACTGACAGGGCCTCCATGCGTAACGTAAAAAGCCTTCATCTTGTGTTTTTAATACATGCCAACACGTGGTTCCAGATAAACACTGAGTCGTCATTAGAAACGGGTACATCCAAGTTTACCCTGAGACTAGTACTACGTATGTAGGTCTAGGCGTACAGAAAGAAGTTCAGCAACGTTTTCATACAGAGGTTTTGACTTTGTTGGACGCGAACGGAAGGGAAGGCATGTACTACAGACGAAAAAAGATACAACGACAACTCTTTCATTCCGCAAATCACGAACACAATATTTTATGGCTCGTTCGCAAAGCAGTTGCGAATCATGTCTGTCAACCCTGTCATGTATATTTCCCGACCTGCCGCATGAAACAGCGTCACTCCCACCCATCATGCTGTCGTGAAAATTCACATCTGGGACATTCGCTAAAATCTGTCAGTAAGTTCCGATCTTGGTTAAATGTGACACAAATAACATACACTTTACACCAAGACGTACAGACACGGTATCACAAAATCTCTTTTTAGTTAAGACAGACGGTAAGTACGAACTGCGGCCTAAGAAGAAACTGACTCTCTATAAACAACCCACAAACCTCGCCGTTTTCGAAATAATAGAATAAATAAAATATTTCGCCGTTTACCAGGTATCAATTAAAACCGACTGTAAATCAGGTTCTGAGATAAGAAGAAATATTGCAGCGTGGGTTATGTAAAACATGGAGAGCACAACTGAAACATCCTCATCGTCAGTGTTAAAATATCAAGGATTTAAAACCTTGGGGCACAGCAAACCGCCACATGTGTGCGGACATTCCCCCTACCTTCTTTCGCGTATTGGCTCGATCTGGAAATTCGAATGGGACCAGTAAGCTCCTCAGAGGAACACTGTCTTATCTTCCGCACTAACTGACTTAATCTCACTTAAGTGTTGACGAAACCTGAAAATAAGAACGCGTCATGAAGTATTCATCATCTGGAAACGTTAACTGTAGTGCGGTGCTACAGCAGAAACAAAAGCGATGACCACGTGGAGCGTGAGGGTTGAGTGTTTTGTTGTAAACTGGGTGGAAGGGAAGACGGTGATAATGTTGATGATCACGGTTATACGAGTATATGGAGCGAGGGAAGGGGTCGGACAGCCCTTGCCTGTTATTGATTTACTGCAGTTCTGGATGTGTTCTATATATACATTTCAACATGGTTTCAGTCGGACTACAGGAGAGAGTCACAAGCTCAAAATACGAGCGTATACAGCAGCCCGCTATACACCGAGTGCCATTTGTCCTCTCCCATGCATTTCTCTTTCCCTCACGACACCAACACACCCAACTCTCCACTTCGAATACGCATTACTTTTATGTCTGTCTTTCTGCTCACCTGATACGGATAAACCCAGCTTCATGCACATTCTGAAATATCATTCACGAACACGAAATTGTAACAAGAACTCGAATATAAATGTGCTCAACAAGATAGTGAATACGTTTCCGGGACATCATCTCTCCTGAACTTACTGCCGAAATCCTGAAACGTCTTTATCATACTTCTCAGATCAACCTTGCGATAGATGTCATGAAATGTACGTTGTTATGGCATACGGGCAGGTAGGCCTTTGCTAGGCTTAGCGAGATTTAAAATCCTCACAGCGAGGTTATGGCGATGCAAGTCTTGCGGGATCTTCAGGCCTTCGCAAGGCTAGTGCTAGCCTTGCCTTCAAATAACATTCGTAAATATAGTTCACTTTCAGCTCGTTGTTGAGAACTGTGTATAAGAACTGTTCGTTGCTCATTATCATGAATTACATAGATAGACGTAACGATGCAAGGAAATTACAAACAGAAACGAAGACGGAGAGGCCGGGACCGCATTTACATGCACAGAAACACGTCTTAATGACCTAAGGCTACACGAAGTTTATCACAGTGAGGTAACTGCAAGCGTAAGCATTATACACAAGGAGGTACGGATGCACACAGCACCAGCTGGAACTGAGTGGTTAGCTTCACCATTCGGCCGCTTTACCACCAAGGAAAGAGACTCCCACTTCCTTTGGTTAGAAGGCAGAGTGGGATCCAGAGCTGGAAAGGACGTTATGGCATAGTGAAAAAGTCCATTCCTGTGGGGAATCGAACATTTCTCGTTCAAAATGTGGCCAAATAATTACAATAAACTAACATTATTAAACTACACAGATTACTTAGAACGTGGAGGCATTCAGTTCCTCCTAAATGCACGTAAATATCTGCACTACACCCCACGCGACGTCACATCACAAACAGGAATATTCAGCGCAAGGTTGACTTAACTGGTTGTTTGTCAAACATGTAATGCGCCTCATTGCCTTTCTTTTTCTTTCAGATGCCAGGACCTCTGGATATTTCATTTCTCTCAACCATTCAAAAGATGCTGGTAACTACAGGCGTATGTACTACTGCTGTGACATTAAGAAATTTTGCATTTTTACATATGGCATTTCACACAATCTCACTATAAACAACGACGGTTATCCTGAACAGACGCCCAACCATATAGCTCTACCATCCTCAGCAAACCCTCCGCCATCAACATGAAACTAGGCCTAACACGCTACACATCACTGATCAGTCCAACAATAATGAACGAAGCCTCGGGCTGGGAACATGCAGCCCAAACACACACCGACAAATCAAAATTTTCCAAAACATGTTGTAACATTATCACCAGACTGCCAAGAGTGGGCCTTACGCCGAGACTTTATGCGAACAAGCCGGTAAGGAAACTGACACAAGTCATGTCAGTTGGCTAGCTCGCAAATTGGGAGTCCTGTGTGAGCAGAATACTCCTCATACCAGGCGACGGATCATCTGAGGGTGTTTCGGGGATCCAGTTCACAGGTAGCATCACGCTTGTATGCCTCCCTGATGATGGTTAAGCTGTTAACCAAAACATGTCGGGAGTTGTCGGGAGTTGTAAGTTCATACTGTTATACCTACATTTAAAAATGTGGGCGGATGGTACGCATTCCGTGCAAGTAACACGTCATTCAGGACACGATAACATTAATCGATTCAGAAAAAACATAGGGTACGCTTCCCGGCAAACTGATGATTATATCGAACAGTCTTCAGGCGACTTCCGTTATTCGTCAGGTGGGTATATGTGAGTTAAATACAAGTCGACTGCGGCAGGCAGAGGCTTGGTAGACACGTCCCGGCATCGTGTGACGCCGGGTGGTGCGAGGAATTGAATGCGCGGCGTATTTTGTATCACGACGATGACAGAAATTATGGCAACAGTCAGATTTTCTGCTGGGCGTCTTTTCGTTGTAGTGGAAGTCCACTACAAAAAAGTAACAGTAATTTTGTGTGTACGTAAAGGCGAAAATTCGTGAATTCGACGTTCGTGAAATGAGAAGAAACGGAATTGTAATTACTTCCTTTATAAAGTAACCGTCAATGGCATCTACTCGTACTTACAGAATTCCGTCCGGTACTTAAAAGTGCGTGCGAACAAGCACCTACGCAGCTGTATGACCACTCACTGAGGGCTGGCTAACATCCCTTGACGTCGATGAGAATAAACCTGTAAAACCATACGCAGCAGCAGATATGCCACGCGCATAAAGTTAACCTTTCAGTCGCTACAGGCAATATGAAAGGCTGCACTATGGTTGTGGGCGGGTTGCCACAGCAGCGCAAGAGTTACCATGCGGCAAACAACCAGTCTAGCCATGCTGTAATAAATTGCGTCAATACGCTGGAAGAATACTGGCAAGAAAATGAAACAGTTCTTGACGTCTGTATTTTGTACATGGTGAAAATGTTTGGTTAGCTACAGTGTAGTTAGTACGACTGATCTTTGATCCTTCAACCTGTAATGCTTCCGTATAGCCTACGTCACATCAGTAAAATTGTGTGAAGGTGCTCTAATCAGAACCACAAACGCCCTGTTACCAATGGGACAGCTAATAACTAAATTAAAATGGTAAGTATGGTGATAATCATGCCATTAACAACGACAGGAATTCAAGTATATTCTTTTTTATTTACATCAGCAGTCAACAGTCAAGGGGCCAATTCAGAATTAAAAACAGAAGATCATATAGGCTGCATACACTGAAAAGAAAAGAAAAGATGCAGCAACCCACCTGAGGTGCTGCAAATTTCAAACTGATGCCTTCCTGCAAATAAGGGAACGACAAGAGGGAAACAAAATATGGAGTGTAGTCCATGTTCGGGTGAAAGGCTTGTTGGCTGATAAAGGGGCGTAATGAAGATTTAAGTAATTCTACAAATGCATCGGCGGTACAATATGCGCTCTTAACATGACTAACGCCATTAAAATGCACGCTCTCCACACGGCCAACAACGTTACCGCGCTTGTTATTTAAAACTGTGTGTTCATGTTAGCCATGATCTGACACCGTAGTCGATTCCTCACTGGTTGCTTGGGCGCCGTTCAGCCACACTATGTGCTCAGTACCATCCCAAAAACGAAGCGCCTTGCCAACTTACATATCCTGCGTATAAAACAGTCCAACAGAGCCACTAAACACAACTAAGTACGTATTTTGCAATGGAACTAACGTAGTTCAGCAGACTTCGAAGCAGCGCCGGTGGGTGCCTTCAGTGGACAGACTGGAATAATGACGTCACTATTGGCTGCGGATTGAACACGGTATGTCTGACGCAATCACACGTGTAACTGTGTATAAACAGGTAGCAACCTTTGTCCAACAGATAAATGAAGTTGGGTATTGATTCACAGGATACAAACATGGGCACCGACGCTCCAGTAACTCATTCATGCCTCTCCACACAGCACTAAGAGTTCGTTAAATATTCGTCAAAGCCCAAACATCCAAGAAAATATTTACAACCGCGAATGTGATACTTCCGCTTATACGATCACGAAAAACAAATGCTCACCTGTACTCTTGTCGGCACTGAACACTATGCGTAGTACAATGGGATAAGATGCAGAAGACGATGCAATGATTCATAAATTGGTTGCAGAGTGAAGTCACAGTGCAACCGTTTGGCAATCAGGCCTCCACCAACCCACCTGCCCTACGGCACTCAGAAAGGGGGAATGGTGCGTGATTGATATATATATATATATATATATATAAAAGACGGCTAGTAAGTAGTCCAGATGAGAAACAACCGGGTACCTTCGGACGTTAGCAGAAGCGCTGATTGCTCCGCCTACTGACAACCTCACCTTTCAAGCGTACAGCTCGACCTCATGCATTAAAAACAAGTATGTCAGTTCCTCAGAGTTTTGAGATTAAGTTCGGCCACACAGCAATACACACAAATCGAAAAGTAGCGTTATTTAGCCACGTATTATCCCTATATTGCCATTAGTCATATCTACAAAGGCAACAAAAAAGAACACGGAAAATTCGCTTATAAAGCCCCGCCTAATGGGACATTAAGCTCATTTTGCTCCTACAAAATTTGCTGATCCTCGGAGAAGTTCAAGCAAGACACTAACAAGGTTCTCCTTCCACATAGTCCAATGTGTTGCCTTCATTTCAAATAAACAAGAAAAATCTATTCAATATTATACACCTTCTACGCAGTTGTTTTACATATGTAAGGCTTAATTTATCACCAACTACTGCACTATATTTACAGAACCTCCAACACGTTTCGGCCGAGTTATCCAGTCATCATGAGGCAGTTAATCACTGTAGACAATAAGCAGCTTGTTGCAAGTCACAGAATGGTAATTATACATATACTGCAGTTTGTATGTTCTGATGTTGTGTGGTCTCGAACACACAACATTAGAAGTGGTTCACAACAGATGTTTGGACACTGAATTATATTCTATACTTTTTATATATTTATCCTTAAAAATCTTATGCCCTTATTGTTTTACAACTTTAAATCTACATATATAACATACTAACTGCAGCATATGTATAATTACCATTCTGTGACTAGCTACAAGCTGATTATTGTCTACAATGGTTAAGTCCCTGATGACGGCTGGATAAATCCGCCGAAACATGTTGGAAGTTATATAAATAAAGTGCGACAGTTGGTGATAAATAAACACTTACGTAAGAAAAATCTAATTCGCAGTCGTAAGTTGTTGCGAGGCGTCGAAGACTCTTCAGTACAATTTCTGCAAGCGCAGGATAATCCACATGAGAACCAAAAACTGAGTTCTCGAAAATAAAGGCAATTCCCTTGTCATAGCTATTCGATTGATTGTGGAATGGAGTTAGTAATGGACACTGCACTGACATACGTCGTTCTACTATGCAGCTTCTCCTTCTCGCCGCGTACTAGAGGAAAGCTTGAGGCAAAGACCACAAACGTCAATACTGTCTAAACATTTTTACGCGTACTTAATTCTATTAACTAACGTTCAGTAAATGACTCAGCTGCGTTTGATAAGACGTTTGCTACCCACCAGTACGTCCCTCACGGCATTATACTGCGTCGCGACCTCAGGCTGAGGACCAATTCCAAATCGATTCAGTGTGACTAAGCCAAAGAAGAATGATCCGAAAGAGCGTAAATAAACAACACAGCAGAGCGGCGAACTTCCCGGGGCTGCTCACTATACCCAGTATTTGTCTACATTTCTGTCACGTGACAGGTGGGAGAGCTGAGTCGGTAATGACAAAAGGTTGGACGATCGAGAATCGGGGTTAGGTACCCGGTGAGGCAAGAGAATTCTTCTCGTCTCCAAAACGTCCAGACCGGCTCTGCGTCTCACCCAGCCTGCTACACAAAACGTAGCGACAGTTTTCTCACGAGGCAAAGCGACAGGGATTTGCCGCTCATCGCTCAACTCCATCTAGTGCTGAGGTTAAGAACGTGAGGGGCTATACCTTCACGCCGCCATATGCCTTCGCAGTGTGGTGCTTAATTAAACACAAACAGAAATTTGCATTTTGTGTATGACATGCGCTTTCTAAGCATGCAATCTGAAACATTTTTGACAAATTTTCATATTCTGGTTTTCCAAATTACAACACTGCGTACTGTGGCAAGTGGGGACAAGTATCAGAGTTACGGAGCGACGCACTGAACGCAGTAACTATTATATTAAATACATACAGAGCCCAAGTAGCACGAACTACTGAACGGATTTCAATGAAGTGTACAGACTATCCTAAACACTGTTACCTGATTGAATCTGGACGGGTATTGGCCCAGTACTTCCTCTACATTACCTGAAGCCAAAATCGAACTTTAGATACAGCCTGGTGCACTTACTGGAGGCACATTTGTTCGAATCGTTAAAGAAAGATACCTATGGAACTACACGGCGTCTGACTTTATTTATTCCTGGTTTATTTAACGCTGGAATCAGTATCTCGGCATATATCGCTATTTTAAAGCACAAATACATATGTTCAATATCTTATACACAGATGTCGGTGAACTCACATTAAAGACGCTGCAACAGTGTTCATTTCTGACTGACAACAATTCTGAACCCTTCCCGGAATCACTAAGCTAATTCCTGGACTTGCAACATTTACGACGTATGCAGAACAGAGGTAGCACCGTCACCAATTAAGGACACACAGTGTCTCGAAATTTATTACAACCGATAAACAATGCTGTGCTTTAAACCACAGATATAACGTGGAATGGTAAGATGACAAGTGAACGCCAAATGGAAAGAAGAGATTGTCACCTATTTACAGATAGGCCTACTGTCTTGGCACTTCCTGGACGCGGGAGGGGGAATGAGGAAAACCAAGCCTTGCCAATCCTACTTTCGAACTGGTCAACTCCAGAATATCAGATAGGAGTTTTATCTCTTGAGCCAAATTAATCAGCTAGAAGATGATACTTCCCACAGGACAACAGGGATTCCTCGGTCAAAAGGTGGTAATTCCCACAGAATATGAGTATGAATTCCTCGGTTATAAGACCGTGCTTCCCAGGGAACAAAACAAGGAATTCCTCGGTTGTACTTCCCAGGAACGAATATGACTTCCTTGGATACAATACGGTGCTTCCCAAAGAACAAAAATACGAATGCCTCGGTTAGGTGAAAGTACCTCCCACACGACAAATAATATTCATAAACTTGTATCACTTTCGATAAGACGGAGGTCATGTTAGGTCGATATAATCAAATTGTGCCCACGACACTAATTCCATCGAAATCCGCTCACTAGTTTCGGAGAAGAACCACACGGGACGGAGAAGGGCTGTACATTTGTTTCAAGCACTGCATCTGAAGGCGTAAGTACAATAAATCTGACATGTGATGGAAATACAAACAGGCACACCGACCTCACATTGTAGTTTAAAGTCACTGCAAGTTAAATAAAATAATGTCCGTTTATTATGATACCATTAAGCTACACTTTTCTTGCGCTCGTCTCTATCCTGTCCGCATTAGGAGTAATGGACTCAGTATGTTATGTGTAAAAGCAAAGTTTGCTGCTGGTTCGTATCAATAACGCTTGATTGCTCCCCTGTCCTATTTTTCAAGACAAGTCAGCCATTTGCCTGCTATTGAAAGAACCTATTCTTGCTACTCAAAGATACGTAAATAGATTGAAATAAAGCGTCCATCATTATTGATAGGGGTCTAAAGACACATAAAATGGTTCATGCTGCCTTCCTGTCAGCAAACGAACTGACAACAGGGCGCAACTGTCGCTAACTCTATCCATCTTCATCACGCATGCAAAACTCAGTGGTGCGTGAGTACCGCAGTGAGCTAACAGATGAGACTGGGCGAATCTTAAAAATAAACAGAATGGAATAATATGTGGTTTTCTGGGATGTTACGCGGCGCCGTGTGGTAACTGTTTACGGACGTTTCGAGACACTGTGACGGCCACAACTTCAAGGGTCAAGATTCCGGACTCTTGACCCTTGAAGATGGGACCGTCACGTTGTCTCGAAACGTCGGTAAACAACTACCACCCGACGCCGCGTAATATTCCAAAAGAGCGCAGATCGCATCAACATCGCGGCAGAAGCCTGAAATCAAGGTTAGAATGGAGCAGTACTTACCAGTACCAGGATACCATAACTAATCCCTTCCTAGATCCAAATCTGAATCTAAAACGGATCTAAATTAGATTATGCAATGCGCAAAATTCTGATGTCTCACCTCTACTCGTAATAATTTCTACAAACTTTCGATGACGCGAATGTAACTACTGATGGCGTGTGCGAATGTGTTACTCGATATATGGTGGAGTTTCAAGTTCATTTCGTCAGTGAAAACAACAGCACAAAGTGACGGTAAGTGCTACCAAAGGCAGCAAAATTTAGGAACAAAATGGGATAATTTTTAGGAATCAAGGTAGAGGAAGGTAAGGGTAAAACACTGCAATCCATATTCGTGAAACTGTTCCCTTGGAACTGAACCATGCTGCGCTGCTATCAGGTCCACTTGTATACCCCTTACGCTTTATCAGCGCTAAAATCAGATGTTCAGTGAACGTCGAAAATTTCATTCCATAGAGCGTTACAGCTTGAAACCAATTTTCCTGAATAACTAGTAAACCACAGTTTTGACTAAGGCAAATTAAGTGGCCTGCGTGTTGCCAAATATATTAAATTGTAAATTTTTATTCACGTCTCCCAGAGTCCACATTTTATCTAAAATGCTTTCACAGTTTCACCAATAATCTTATTCAATTCTTCCTTACAGTTTCACATTTAACTTATTTATGTACTTTGTGATGTCTACTAAAATGTGAAATCTCATAGCTATTTCATATGTTTTGGCCCTAACACAGTTTTTATTACTTCCAAAAGTACAATAATTTTACAGTGAAAACAGGCCGTGAGAAGCCTCAGGCACGTTCCTCATCATTCCACTCTCGAACACGCTCAACCTACGTTCTTCCTTTAATGTAAGAGACTAAGTTTAACACCCACAGAGTACAAGAAGCAAAATCAGAACTCTCTGTACAATACTGCATCTTTTGTTTTCGGCCAAAATCGGGAAGACGGAAGATAACTTCACTCATCAAATCATAAAATCCTTTCAATATCTTGTGGCAGGTCAACCAGATAATTTCAGTGTAACAGAGCACATCTTCATATTCATTACGAATATAAGGAGAACAGAAGCAAACTGTCGACGATGTAATCCTCAGGCAGGACTGAAGTGAACCACTGACACCAGTCTTCTACGCTCCAATCTGACTGTTTACTCGCAGAAGACTTCTTGGTGAATTATAAGTGACAAACGTGGCCTCACAACCAAGCTTTTCGTTCATTTTCCCGTAATACACCCGTCATGCTATGACGCCTCCGTCAGTCACAATGCACACAATTTGTTAAGTGAAAGCCCGTACCCTTTACACAAATTACATATCACACAGTAAATGTCTTCACCAGTAGTAATCCCATGCACACGAATTAATTCCAAAAGTTTCGCAAAAAAAATTTGTTACAACCGCGAATAAACGCTGTAAGCTGGGCAGTATTTTAACATCTGCGGCTTTCATTCACAGCTACATAGTATACTTGAAAAATGTTATTCCCCTGTCCTAAGCGATCTCTCAGAATATTCTGCTACGTTCGGTCACTGTGTCGACACTAAGGCTTACGTTTTGGAATTCTTGTTCAACTTTTTCAAACAAAGTCACAAAATAAATTGTCCTCTCAACTTCTTTTTTACTTGGTTGCAATCAAATTGGCCAACACAAAATTTTCTTTAACTTCTGATTCATTTCACTTATTAATTTCATGTAACACTTCATACTCTTTTTCAAAGAGGGCTTTAATTCGCAAAATTTATCAGTTCTACATTTCTCTGTAACTGTGCCATATTTTTCTTTATGTTTCGTCAAGACGTTTAAATTGTGGCCTACTCCTTGGAAACGCCGACCTTCGGACGAATCAGACACAATACAGTGCTTTGAATCTGCGAAGAAAAAAGTTCTACTCATTTTTGTCGAAATGTGTCACCCTCGTCTTCCAACGTTTCTTACATCAGCATGACTTCGTTTCTGACATTGTTGAGCTTATTATTTGGATTACATTAGAAGTTCATTACAACTAAAACGGCGAAAATGATTAAAAGAAAATTTACAGCGAATATAACTAAATATTAAAACATCGATTAATCCTGCCAGCACAGACACATTCCGACATTTCTTATGTCTAACTCTCGATTAAACGCGAGTTGCAGCTCACCTGGACAATCATTTCTCCTCTCGTAACTCAGTTAATCAGCCGAAGCAACGGAGTAGTCACGCTGCAGTTACTTATTAGGCGATCTTCCAATCACATACAGCTGCCGTGAAAATACACGAAAATACGAAGTTTCGTCAACAACACGACAACCTATTTTACGACATTATACTATCACATGTTTATGCGTATTTATAAGTTGTATTTTTGGGGCAGGATTCACAATTTGTTTTTCAGAAGTCCCGCGGGCTGCCAAAATAATTCAAACGGACCTCCAGTTTCACACGCCTGGTCTACACGTTTCATTGCCGAATCTAATGGAACGCTTTTTAGGGAATTTGGTGTTCGGACCTACAGTGATATTTGCTGAGCTAGTTTAGATTTGGGCGGTCGGGATAGCGTTGTCGGTACAGAGACTCGCTACGGGCTGGACGGTCAGGGTTTCGAAACCCGATTGGGGAGAGGTCGGCCCCTATGCCCACCCAGCCCCCTGTACAAGGGGTACCACACGTTTCTCCGGGGGTAAAGCGGCCGAAGCGTGGCGCTGACCACGCACACCCCCCTCTAGTGCCGGGGTCGAGTATGGTTAGAAACTCTGCCCTCCCTATGTGCCTAATTTGCATGTAAGGGAACAAATTTACTTTTTATAGTTTCAGATCTGGTTCGTGTCGGCACACACGAGGCTTTATACAGCCATCGTAATAATATTTGCTGTAAAGTGTAAAGTATTATGCTTTTCATCGTGTGTAATTTACTACACCCTCGTACTACTTGCTTCCTACCTTCTTTCGCAAACATCCTTAATCTATTCTCGTCGCTTGGGATTCAAGACGAAATTTCACAATACACAAAATGAGGTAAAGATTCATACATTTTAAACTTAAATCTTTGTATGTCACACGTGAAGACAAAATACACCCAGGCATAAACACTTTATAAACAATGCCTGAATTACGTCTTGATTTCACGCATGTTTGAACAAAGCAGCGGCAATGTTACAGCACACAGAACGACGCAATGCTGCAAAACCCTTGTACGTCTCGTGTGCATTTAATACGACGAACAAAAACACGTGTAGACCTACTTATTTAGACCTTTAACGGCAGTGCGTTCTTATTGATCCAGCTCGCTCGGTTCCTGTTTCTGCTACAACCTACACTACAAACTTAATACCTCGTCGATATCCATCCGTTCACCTTTACAATACCCACCAACTTCTTTCCGCAAAAGACAGAGAAGTGCTTGTAAAGCAACACGGACGTTTAAAATGAACATGATAGAACTCACGGAAGGCTGGCCGACCAGACTATATTTAGTCAAATTGTTGTCTTCCGTTTTTAAAGTTAAAGAGATATTACAGTAACTCTTCACTCTTTTGCACTCTGCATTAACAGTAATAGAAAAAGACAAGGTTTCCTTTCACACCACTTCACGTTTAAATTTACAATTAATTGTAAACATCGTACATCTATCTTCGTGCACGAAGACACGGTGGACGTAAGTGGTCAGTTCCACGCATTGGCCACTTTACCCCGACGGAAAGAGCTCGTGATGTCTATTCGATACGAGGCTGGGTAGGCCCCACAGCTGGCCTGAATAATGCGGAAAAGCGAAAAATCTGTAGTCTAGCTCAGATTCTATTTCGTCCAGCCCATAGCCCAGTATCGAAAAGAGACAGCTTTATTCTCCAAAGTTCCCAGACTGGCTCTGGGCCCCCAAGCCCCCTGTGTAATTGTTACCGGGGGAGGGGCGGCGACTTACTACGGTGGGCTAAGTTGACACCTCTGTCTAATGCCGAGAGTAAGAAGACTGCACAGAGCAACATCTCCATTCTCCCCACACGCCACACGGCGCGTCATATCATCAAGCACACAGCCAACTTTAATTTCCCTCCACCCAGCATTCTCGGTACCAGATACATTTTCCGGCATTAATTAGGTTCTATAAAGTCGCATTGTTCCCATTCTGCCAGTATTCTCGGATCCAGGGTGACTTTCTGGTTAAGACAGGTTTCCGTCAATCTTTTTTTCCGCTTTACATAATTTCTGTTAATTATGTTATTGTTCACATCTGAGTCTTGCAACTTCTTATACCCAGCGTGCGCTGTACGTAGGTGGTTGAACGTGTGAGTGTAGGAAGCAGGTCGTATTCATCGGTTGTTACCGTGAATGCGGAAAGCGGTTGGGGGAGCGGAACGTTACCCTTCTATAGGCTACTGCTGCATTACATACGCAGATACAGAGCAATATTGATATATTACAGGGGAAACATTCGAAAATCCCTGCACCGCTCTACCAACTATACGCAATCCATCACTAGAAAAAGATGCACGATCACATGGAATGGCGGTGCGAAACAGAGAAGAGGAAAACGAGGGAAAGAGACAGTAAACAGAAGCGAGTTTCATAGGCATTCCGCGTACACTGCTATTCGATTAATTACAGCGATTAATCGTAGAACTGTTTATTCTCTAATCGATCCTTCAATCGCTTTCGATATGTAACTTGTTTAATGCACCAATTTCCCTTTCCCTTACTCATATTACCAGCACTTGTTAATTTTTAAATATACCAATTATTCTCAGGATTGAACGGATTACAGTGAATTAAAAACATGAGATGGACATTATTTTAATTGCAAAACTGAAATCTGTACTGAATTAAACCGATGATGATAAATTACAAACAACGTAATTCGGAACCAGCAAATATAGCTGAAGCTTTCACATGCCGTTAGTAAAGCAGTGAAACTAATGAAAAGCATATTTACGGCCTAGGTGGCCGGATTTTGGATTCGGTGATCTACGCTAAAGACAGAATATCTTCTGCCATCTACCACAGTACGTAATGTATTAATATTAGGTCACATAGGCAAAAAAAAATGTAAAACAGCATAATAACATCAAACATATAAAAGTACAATCGTTTCATTTATTAAAAATTTATCTTTTCAAACGACAAGAATTTACCATAATTAAAAGGCGTTTTTCCTTAATCTTCCTATTGCGAAGTTGATGCATGACACTGCACATCTTGCGATAACTTACTGAAAGAGTGTGCATAATTACTTAGGAAAAGTAAAGGAGATATTTTGAATTGTCATCGATCAGACGGCTTCGGTATACCGATTTAATTATTTTAATCTGACAGAAGGATTCTGCGCAGAGGCAGGTTGATCGAAAAATGCTGGTTAACGAAGAGCTATTGATCGTACTGAGGCGGCAAATAAATTTTGATAGAGACCAAAAAGCGGCGGTGATCCATTGACAGATCGCGATCGACTATTTGGCCACCTCTGTTTTAAGGTCACAGTAGTGCTGGGGGCAAACAAATATGCTACACATTTCAGTTACAGACGTCTACAAGGATCACACGTGTTTCAAGACATTTTACTGCTGGCGCCGTTAAACGATGCGCAAACGACAAGTGGTACGAAAGTAATGCACCTTATTTTTTTTTCTGGGAAACTGTAATTAGTTACAATGAAATTTACATACGTCAGGGGTACATCCTTTACAAAGTTGCGATTATTTTTCCACAAAGTGTCCTTCATTACTAACACACTTTTTCCAACTTTGCGTGAGACGCTCTATGCTGGTCGCGCAAAAATCTTTGCTAAAGCGTTGGAGCTCTGCACGCACGTTGTGTTTCAGCTCGGAGTCGTCCGCAAAACGGCGTCCTCAGACTGCATCCCTCAGGAGGCCAAAAAGATGTAAGTCAGGGGGTGCTAAATAGGGACTGTAGGGAGCACGAAGCAGAACAGTCCACCGCACTTGCATTCCCTGTGCGCATATTAGTTTGCGGTCTGGCGTTGTCATGATTCATCTTCCTGTTTGGCCGAACCCTTCGAATCCATTGTTCTAATTTCTTTTAACGTCTCCACATATCGCTCTGAATGTATTGTGACGCCTCGTTCCAAAAATTCCACTAAGAATATTCCTTCACTCTCCAGCAGACGCTAGCCATGAATTTTTCCTTGCGTGGCGACGACTGATGATGTCATTCCACTGCATGTCCTTTCGTTTACAGGTCGTAATGATGAATCCAGGTCTCACCACCGGCTATTATTTTTTACCGAAAACCATCTCGGTCTCTCTCATTGCGCTGGAGTCCTGCACGAACTTCTTTTCGGCCTGCTTTGTGTTCGAAAGTGGGCATTTTCGGCACCCACCTTGCGCAGAACTTTCTGTAGCCAAGTTTTCTGAAGATGGCCATAAACCCCGGTTTTCCAATCCCTCTTGCGGCGCACAGTTCACTTGTCGTGAAACAACGGTCAGCCGGAATCAGCGCATCCACCTTGTCTTTAGTCTCCGTCGTCAATATGATTCATCATATCAACGGTATAATATAATTACAGGTCTAGAACACACAACATCAGAAGTGGTTCACAATAGATGTTTGGACACAGAATTATATTCTATACTTTTTATATATTTTATCCTTAAAAAAATCTTATGCATTTATTGTTTTATAACTTTAAATCTACATATATAACATACTAACTGCAGCATATGTATAATTACCATTCTGTGACTAGCTACAAGCTGCTTATTGTCTACAACGATTAACTCCCTGATGATGGCTGGATAACTCAGCCGAAATATCTTGGAGTTTATGTAAACAAACTGCAGAAGTTGGTGATAAATAAACACTAACGGATGTAAAAACAGCTGCAAGGAAGATATATAATATTAAAAAGCGAAACACGCTTTATGTCTAATACACCTTCCCGTAATCTTGCAGTTTTCGAGATAATTAAGCAGTGGGGTAGGATGGGTATTATCACACTTCCCCGCGTGTTTGGTATACGTAATGAAGCTACCTCTACAACTGAACTACGCAAAGCCGAGTATTTATTTCCAACCCTTCTCAAAATCGGACAGCGTCACGTCATTTTTCATTATGTGTTCCTGCCCTGCTTCTTGCCGTTTAAGTTTAACAGTGCTGTTTATCTGAATGTGCTACTCACTTCAATAAACATCTCCAATATGCATGCCACCCATTTTACTTTCGCACTGCTCAGACATATAGAAGTTCTTCTTCACCAATTGATCCTATCCTGCCTACTCCAATTATGACCTTCTCGCCGGTTGCAACACATAATTATTAGACGATGAATCATGAAGCACTCTAGTGGCCTCCTTGGATGGCAGGCCAGCCTACTGTAAAGCCTCTGAACGAACAAAGCAACAGAGAGCAATACAAATCGCGGAAATCACCCAAAAGCCAAGTAAAATTCGAACTGATGGCGATTTCATGAAGGCCTAAGTCCGTGCGTTTCTCAAATCAAATTTAAAATACACGTGTTAAGAATAATGAAGGTTACTCAAGGTTTCAGTTCTGGGTTCCGATTTTATGGAGTAGAACTGTGCATAAGCAGCTACCAACGAAATTCCCACCTCGTATGAGTCTGAAAGTTTACTACCGTGTTCACATGTGGCCACCACCGGACTCTCAATCCAGTCGGCCTGCACCCAAGACTTATTAAACGTGTCCAGTTTCAAAATCACTGTTTAGTGCGTTCCTGTCACCATGGCAAGGCGGATCCTCAGGTTGCGGATGGAGGAACGACCTACAGTTATGAAGGGTAGCTGCAAGTACACTGAATAAGCAACCGCGGACAGCCGACAAGGGGTGGTCATCCAGCTTGGATATTGGGCGGGGTGCTAACAACTCACCGCAAAAAAAGTTCATGTTACGAAACACCTCACAAAGCCTCGGACCCGGACTGATTCTTTGGATAGGGACAGGTGGTGGGCTCTTGTAAATGCGGTAATGAACCTTGGAGTTCCATAAAATGCAGGGCTAGCTGAGGACCTGTTAGCTTCTCAAGAAGGACTCTGCTCAATGGGGTTAGTTAGTTAGTTAGCTAGTTAGTTAGTTAGTCTAGTTTTAAAATAAACGTCTTCCAGAAAAGACTAAGCTACAGTCCCGTCATGTACATGTAGACACTGATAGCAAAGAATTTTATTGATCCGAAAGTTCTGTGGCTTCTATTGCTTCGAAATAATGTTAATCAAAGAAACTTACGTATGTAAAATTTACGTGATAAAATATGTTGGAATTCTGAATACAACTCGGGTCGTCCATGCGCTCTGGCTAACACACACAATCAGGCTGTGAGAATGACGCTTCCTCATTCAGAAATTCTTATTAGCGCCCATAATATCCATTTTAATAGTGCACAGTGAGACGCATTGGAAGAATTTAAACCCGGGGCGAAAAAGAAAGAGTGAACAAAATTCGGCTGTGTGTACGAGACGAAGTGGTGAGATTAGGGACGGTAGTAAGGGATGAACACCAGGGGACGACTGTCCCTGAAATTCCGAAAACACCAAAACGTTTGCCTACATTTCATCTGAATCACGCCCCTTACATACAATACACTGATAAATTAAAGCAACTGCGGAAATAATTTCTGTTTATTCCCATTTCGTGTTCCGGTGGTGCCGGGTTCAACTCTCAGCACCAGAAACTAACCATCCTCACTGAAAATTTTCCCTTCAGAAAAATCTCACGACAGCACTAAATGCCACAATCTCCTGCCAAACCCTATTAAATTCCTTACCCGCTAATCCATCTATCACAAGCCGCCATACAATATAAGCTAATGTCAGCTTCGTTAAAAAAAATCGAAATAACCAAACCAATAAAAACAGCGTTCCAAAGACAGTCATTGATAAGGGCCAAAGTAACGTTAAATTGTACAACAGCTAAGAAACCGAACACTTCCAAATATCAATTGTACAAAATAATTCTTGACAATTTCAACGATTTACATCCGAAGCTCATAAAATTTAAATATTGGCCTATGTGAGGCCGGTAGCTCTCCGGACAGCAAGATCACAGGCGGAAATGCCTCATCTCCCACTGTCGGTTGTCACCTGTCCGAACGGTTGTCCTGTTCCGAACTACTACTTCCCGCACAGCATGAAGTCAATCATAAACCCTGTTCTGAATAGGAAACCCTATGATAAAGATTGATATGCCAATTGTTGGTACAGACCTTGGTTTTAAAAACAGCCTAAGTCTCGATATGAAAACGGAGTGAAAAGGGAGAACTCTAGCTCCTATATAAATCTTATGCTTGGCTTAAAACATATGAGATGAAAATCACACGCACTTCTGTACAGTTATGTTAGTCTACGAAGGACAAGATTATGCGTTTAACGCGTTTCTTTTCTTTCGGTCATTAAATGCTCAAATTAGGGTTCAATCAGTTAAAATTGTTACTTCTGCAATAAAGTTCAGTGATACGTTTTCTCTTCTCTTTCTTCGTGAAATTGAACGTGCTCAGTCAACCGCCACCTTCACTCAAAACCCCGTAGCCTGCCATGTACTGTGCAACGTATACACATAAACGTTCTAAACTTTTAGCTGCCGGTGCAGAATGATATACAAAACAACGACAAACTAATCTGAACTTTATCAGAAAACTGGAGCTGGATTTTAGTTGACGACCTTTGCACTCATCTTGTTAACCCTCTGAAGCACGGTAAGAACACGCTCGAAATACCTTTCTGCCCAGTGCCCCGCTCCCCGATATCCTTTGTCTGGTGGCTGACAGGTTTCGCCCCGTTGTCCTTCTGACAAGCGTAGTATTAAGATGAAGATGAGTATGGACCACTGGTGACATGACACTAGCAGGGGTACACCGACGTACTCGGAGAAAAACGTGTCCAAGTGCCATTTTATCCACCACAAACGTCATACTGACTGGCCCGGGATCGAAACCGGGCCTCGGCGGTGAAAGGGCATTAACTAACGGCCTGAGCAAAGACACGGCCCTAAAGTACGTATTTCATGTAACAAATTTTAAAAAAATACGTTTCTACCTCGCATTTAACACGTAGTGTTTATTACAAAGGCCAAGCCCTTCGTGCTATTTGGACAGAAAGAATTTTTGCTTATTGCATCATACGAAATACACAGAATTCTGACTTTCTAACGTCAAAGCAGATGCAGCAAGAGCGCGCGCACGCATGCACATACATACTTGCGCGCGCGCGCGCGCGCAAGTATGTATGCACGCATACAGTGACCACTGTGCTGTAAAGGCTCTATTAGAAAAACACCGCCACAGACAACATTATTGCAGACACTGGATATTACTTCGTCGCGCTACATTGTATTAGTTTTCGCTTGGTTACACAGGCAGAATTTTGCGCTGCCATGCCATGTGTATATGCTACCTCACATCTTATTTACAGCAACATGGTAATGCAACAACGGTTCATAAATCACTGTAATGTTATTATAAACTTAAAACTGCTCTAGTGCTCTGACATTCTGTACGGACTGAAGAAAAATCACATACAACTTGCATAAAATTCTACAAAATTCAGATTCCTGAACAACAACAAAAACAACAAAAAACAAAAACAGCATAAAAAATGCGTTCGAAATAAACTTAGTTCCGGTTAAGGACACGCGCACGGTCCGTTCACGGTCACTGGATAACGCACTCTCTGTATCTAAATACATGTGTTCATGTCACGGGGCGTTCAATACAGCGCGGCAGAAGTAATGCGATTAGCACCAAATCCTTTCTGAATAAGTTTTTGAACTTCATGCAAAATGACTTCCGCTCGAAAGGTGCAACAGCGTTCAGCGTGAATAATTCTAAGCAAATCCCTGACCGTGAGCTTACCTACAGCTCAGCCTCAGCGTACCCGTCGTGTGGGCCTACAGAGTAACTGTAAAGTATACATAAAACTGTACTGGCCATAAAGTAGCAGCATGTATGTTTTGGAGGGGTGCAAGAATCGTAGCAATAAAGCGTTCCGTTTACGAGACACGGCCACTTAAGAATATGAATTTACCTTCCAACCACCCGGTCGGATTAGGCGTCCAGGACCAACATACTTATGTCAGCGAAGTCCCAATCTTACTCCACGTGATTTATTTTTGTGGAACTGGGCCGAAGAGGAAGTACCTCGATCAAAATCACAAATACTTCACAAACTCAAACAACAAATTCGAGATATTTTTACCGCTGTTCCTCTTGACTTCTCACGGAAAAGTGTCGAGTCTGCGCCTTAAGGGTTGCAGCAGTATCTGCAGCATGCTGGGGTCTATGTTGAAATCTGACACTAAATGATAGTATAAGGACTTCAAAACTGTGCGAGAATTGTATCAACACAGCATTCCGTTTAGGAGATACAATCATTTATCATTATGTATTCACTTCCAAGTCACTCTGTAGATTAAACTTTGGAGTTAAGTCTCGCTCTCTTCACCGGTACGCAACTAAAAATATTCCATTTCTGCCAATACAGCATGCCTACATACAAGGGAACATAATTCATGCAGCGTGAATATAAAGGCAAAATACAAAGAGACTGTATACATACCACGCATACAAAACGGATCAGTGAAATAAAACACTCTACATTTTAACAGTCTCAATAACATCACTGGACGATAGGTTGGATTGTGATTTGCAGTCAATTGTGGAGATTAAACAGCAGCAGCAGCAGCAGCAGCAGCAGCAGCAATGTACAACACAGGCAACGCTTCAACCGCACACAGAGTTTGAGGCCGCAGGGAAGAGCATTGTGCTTTCATGCGGGTATCAACTAATATTGATTTTTGACAGGTTTCAGGACATTGAGTACCTTGATTTTGTGTAAAAACAGTGAAACAGTCCCTTTAACATATTCAACAGATCTGCTTCCTTCTATCACGGCTTATTTCTACACGCTTTAAAGAGAACGACTTATTTGTGGTAGTCTAATATAACTACAACATTCAAAATGTCCGCTATAATTTTAACTTCTGGTTGCAAAAAAAATACGACTGTAATATTCATAAGAATATCAGTACTTTGACAGGTATTAAATAATTCACGTATTAAACACACTTCTTACGTCAGACAAACATACATTCCTGATGTTCGCTCCTAATGTACAGTCCTGTGCCAGGCAGGACATTGCTAAAACGACCATAGTTATGCCAGTTAAAAATGAAAAAGTGTGTTCCATGCGTAGCAAGACCAAAAATGTTG